>JABACO010000022.1:1049687-1303275 GCA_013339895.1 Ephydatia muelleri
CTACTGTATGTGTATTCATACTCAGCTGTAAGGGGGTGTGGGGGGGGGGGGGGGGGGGGGGGGGGGGGGGGAAGGTAAGTAGCATGCACGTGTTGTTCAGCATTAGGCACCTGCAAATATTCTCACATGAGTCATTCTAGACACCAGACTAAACTGCAAGTCAATTGTACTGTCATCGTGGTATGATCAGTTATGTGGTATACACAAACACATGCACACATACACCAATGTTGACTTTTATATTCAAATTCATGTGCATTTCATCTATGATAGCTGCACTAAACTCACCTTTGTGATGGCACATCAGATGGCTGCTTAAATGACGGGCCACCTCGTCCCATTTTTCGTATTTTTGACGTGGTGTCAGTTTTATTTTCTGCTGTGTAAGGGCATACAGCACATAACAATAATGGGAAGCCAAATCACATCATACCATCAACTCCACTTTGAATGAGCAGCATGAAATTGTCATGCGCCATCTGCGTTTGCCAAATGTTGGCGAATTTTATTCCTCATACTCTTGACATGTGTGGAGGAAAGAAAGTTCATTGTAACCAAAATATACACTTTCATCTCAATCAATCTTATGCACCCCAGCCATTTGGTGCAATAGTGTGGATTCAGATGGTACTAAATGCTAAATAATAGTGTGTGTGTACATAAGGAATGTACTGTGTATCTTCGTCACTTTGGGAAGGAAGGCTGCATGTTCCCACTGAGAGATGCCAATTAGTGTGGATGAGACGCCAAAGAGTTCCCATAAGCATTAAATGTGTTTGTTTTGGCATATAACCGTTGCAAAATGGGTTCCTGCCTGTGGCTAATCGGCTGTGTCTTTACAGATAGCCATGTATGGAGCATGGAATTCAATCGATTAATGTCGGAATATTTTTTGTGTAAACTAAAATAGAGTTGTCCAAAATCAACTAAATGAGGCAGCAGAGGAAGCAGGAAGGAGGGTTTCAACAATATCAAAAGACGCCGTGAATATAAATAACATGTAATTGGTACAGTGCTTCATAGGGTCTGGAAAAATCCTTTGATAAAGGTACAAGCATCTGTAATGCAGAAATGCGTCTCTTGGCGTTAATCGGTTAAGCAGGAGTGTACTTTAAAGTTGTGATATTCAATGCTTCCCAATTACTGGAGAGTGCAGTTGAAGTCCAAGGAAGAGTGGATGGTGTGTATATAAAAGTGGTACAGCACTATACACGCTCACCCACTACACACTCACACTACACACGTACAAATGACACTATTGCTTTGTGTACATTGTGTGCATCGAATATGGTAATGATGGAAATGTAAAAATACATGTAGACATATAAACATACATACATGTATGGTTGATGTTGTGGTGCGTATGTGTGCGCATGTGTGTATGTGTAAGTGTGTCCAGCATGTGTGCATGTGTATTGTGTGTGTATGTGTGTAGTATGTATGTGTGTGTATATGTTTATTGTGTGTATGTGTGTATGTGTGACTGTATGCAGTGTTGGCTCTCTTGGGCTCTTTATCCTGGAACGAATCTTGTTCAATAGTACCCATTGATAGCAACTTTACTTTGTATGGTTTGTGAATTCTGTGAGACACTCAGTTAAGAAAACTGGTTACAGCCCTACTCCAATAAATACATGGCCTTTCACACTGTGCTGATCAAAATGTTATTTATTGATACAAGGCCACCTCTCACACATAGAATGTCAGGTACTGTGTCATTTCCCTCAACTGGGCTCAACTTCCCTATGTGGGGTGACCTCATCTGATGCATGAGTGTGTATTAGTGCAGTATAGATGTTTGTGGAGTACAATCTATGGCTTCATGCTCTCAAACATGTCAACATCTTCCTCCTCTGAACTGTTCCTCACCTGCCATGTAGCTCGCTCCTCCACCTGAGCAACTTCATCCACCTCTGGCTCCACCTCCTGTTAATACACGCACAGGATTATCCAGTGTAAGTACATGCCTCCCCCTCTCCCACCCTCACCTGCAAAATCGGATCTTCAATTTCCACCTATTGAACATGTGCACAATTAACCAGTGCATGTTGATGTAGGATACACAATGTGCACTCTAATAATGCATAGCACCCAACTCCCCTCCACCCCACAAATCTCTCCCACATATTGGCACCCACCATTCCTAGCAGCGGTGATGGTTGGGGGACTGGCTGAGGTGGGTGGGGTTGTGTCAGGGGACTTGTTGGGGAGCGGAATAGCCGCCTTTGAACCTGATGGGTGGATGGGATAAAGAACGTGACAGGTCATTCCTTGTTTCTAGGAAACCTGACATGGGAACTAGATTTAGGCACCATATATTGGATTCACTGTATTGTGTTTAAAAACATGTGGCATATGCATCTTTCATTGGACGTGGTTGACTGACACACTCTAAGTGAAGATAAATGCAGCAATGAAGGGAATGTTCTTTAACTTATTAGGCAAACTGCATGCATCTACAATAGACTTAAACTGGTGACCAGACATTTTACGGGTAGGGTGTGATGCTAATGACATGTTCCCATGCTTTGTAGCAGGTTTCGGCTACTCTTCTCTCAGTACCCACACTTAAGAAGTATTGCATCCTATGTGATATCTTTGCTGCACTAGCCACCCCTGTTTACCCGCCAAGTGAAGACTAAATATTGCCATATCAAACCGATCCCCCAGATTGCGCTTGTATGCCTGCTAAAGGGGGATATACTGTCGATCCTGTACCAACCCCTTTCTCTACAGAAGCAGATCCTAATAATAGAGTTAAAGCCAGAGGTAATAGTAAAAAACTAATAATCTTGGAAAAGCCATAAGACACTTACAGTCAATGGACACACAGTGGCACAAATACCTCTGTTAGGGCCCTGCCCTCTTTCGTTATCTCTGAGTTTTCCCTCCTCTCCTCCCATTTCTGTCTCCACTCTTGTAATTCTTCCCTCAAGGCCTCTATATCTTCCTGCCGTGAATGGAAGAACAATCAACCATATGCCTATTCAGGACTGGCCCATCTGGCACTATGATTATGTTTAAACATATGGTATCCAAACTACTGTACTAGGGATATAGTGACACAAACCTCTCTATGCAGCTGTTCTGCCATGAGGGCTTCCCTCTCCTCTCTCTCCTCCTCTCACGCCTTATGGAGTCCCTCCCTGAGGGCCAACATCTCCTGCCTGAAGGCCTCCTTTTCCTGCATATGCTATGGACAGAGAACTCTTCACAATTGTCAGCCATCGATGCATTAGACTATGACCCATGACGTGCATGTAATGACTCTTTGAGTTCCATTCTTACTTCATAATCATTTCTCTTTGCCTCCCTCCCCTCGCGAGTTGCGAGGAGCACTTCGAGTTCATTCAAAGTCTGCATGGGTGCACAATACCTAGAGTGACACCCACACCCAGTATACCACACCCACACCCAGTATACCACACCCACACCCAGTATGGCCACACCCACCCCATTATCCACACCCACACCCCGTATACCACACACCCACACCCACACCCAGTATCCCACCCCCACACCCTATACCACACCCCCACCCACACCCATATACCCACACCCACCCACCCCACCCAGTATACCACACACCACACCCAGTATACCACACCCACACCCACACCCAGTATACCAAACCCACCCACCACCCCCAGTATACCACACCCAACCCCGTTCACAGTCTACCCCCATACCCCCCCCACCCCCCACACCCTTATACCACACCCACCCCCCTTTCCACACCCCCCCCCCCCCCCGTTATACCCCCCCCCCCCCCGTACTACCACCCCCCCAACAACCCCCCCCCCCCCCCCACCCCCCTCCCCCACACCCAGTATACCAACCCACTCGCAGTATAAGCAATACTCACTCACTGCAAGTCATACCAAACAGGGATATACCTTTCTGGTAACAACAGCTCCTCCTTGAAATGGAGGAGCTCCTGTACCCTCCTTCTTTGCTTCCGCGCATTCCTCCTTGAGGGTGGTGACTTCAAGCTTGGGAGCTATGCATGAGAGAGTCAACATCAAGACCAAACCCAACACATATATTTCAGAGCTATGGAAAAAATTCTCAGCTGGGTCATAGAGATAATATAGTGCATACCTAGGTGACTAGGCAAACTCTCAGTGTTCATAGCACTTTAAGCCTCCAATTCTCAAATATGCCTGGCGTATAGTTTTTCAAATCATTCTTTGGATACAGAAATGAACAAACGCTTCTGCATGTTTTCAAATGACAAAGTTGTAAAATAGGTTTTTATAACCACTGAATGTGTGCAGCTATACATTAGTTATTTGTACTGGTAGCGTGTTGATTACACCAATGCAGAATGTGTCAACATACGTTTTCAACTGAAGTCTTGCCTCCTCCAGCTCCTTTATCATCCTCCTGCCCTTCTCCTCCATTTTTTCTACTTTTCTGGCGTGTTGCTGCTCTGCAATCATACAAGGAGCAGCATGGATATATAGCAGTGGGCGTGTCCACTTACGAAGGTCCTGTATCTGCTGCTCGTGCAGCGCCTCCTCCTCCTGTCCGGCGGCAAGGAGAAGATCCATCCTCTCCTGCTGCCGCCGGACAGTGTGCTCAAGTTGCATCTGGATCTCATTAGGTGGGGTCTGTACAGACATACATGTACACTATACTCACTTGTCATGTTATAATTGCAGTGTAACAACGCAACTAGCTACAAACCCTCCATTTCCAACTCCTGGTTGTTCCCATAAATATTCATATCGCAGAATGAAGGCCCGACATGTAATTTACTAAATGATTCTAATGCACTCAATTCGACAATAGAGGATTGTCTTAACCAAGTTTAAGCTTCATCAAAGGAAGCGTTTGTCTGTCACGGGAAGTGGGCTTGAGATGCTTTTTGTGATGAGCGCTAGCCCGAATGTGTTTGGTGTTGTGAAAGATGGTGGTGTTTGTTTTTTTCCCCCTCGTTCAAGGGGCTTGTAACAAATTAAACACACCATGTGGCTTAGGTGACACTTCCTCAAATCGTATTTCAGCACAAATTGCATTCTTTGCGCGCGTGACCTTATACCAGTGATATTTCTGTTGCACCAGTGGCGTAGCGTGAGTGTTGTGCGCCCGGGGACATAATGCACTACTGGCGCCGGGGGGTGGGGGGTGGTGCTGTCGACTTGTGGCCCGGGGGGTGGGGGGGTGGGGTCGGGTGGTGGTGCTGTCGGCTTGTGGCCCGGGGGCAGGGGGGCTGTCGGCTTCTGGCCCGGGGGGGGGGGGTACCTAGTGGAAAAGAGGGAAAGGGAGGAGCCTTATATTATATGAACGGGTTACAACTGCCCCCGGTATCTGCCCATGCGTTTGTGAGTTCTCGTTGACGCGATTATTAATTATCTCTTGTCTATTTCGGCGCCCCCTCAACCCTGCGCCCGGGGACATATGTCCCCCCCTGCACCCCCCCTCGCTAACACCACTGTGTTGCACATACCCGTTCGGGAACGAGACACAATCTAGTAGTTTTGTACAGCCTGACCAGCTGTCGTATGTAATGCCGCCTTTGCCGAGCAAGCGTGATCTAGGGGGCTGGGTACCTGCACATTAGTATTGCTTTATATTAATTAGCACGTGTAGAACGTACAAATGCTGAAGCCGTCGGGGGCATTTTTCGAAAGACTGAGAAGGTCAAGGTTTCGGCTGCTAGTGGCGAAGGATGTAGCTAAATTATGTTTAGCGTCTGGTGCTTCTTTGCAACGGTTCCTAATTACCATATCTGAGAGTCCAGCCATTGAATTAGACACTCCTCCAAAATATACGTTGAGAGTCGCTTGACTTCGGCCCCCCCCCCCCCCCCCCCCCCCCCCCCCCCCATAACTAAATCCTGGATTTCCCGGGCGAAGATCTCTTGTATCGAGATTTTCACACTTTTCTTCTTTCCGCTATGCCTCTTAGTCACGTGGGTATTGGCCTGGCTACTTCGGTCCGAACTAATTAGGTTACACTAGGCATTTAATCTTACTGAGGGCAAGTTTTTCTACCCATTTTTGCCGTTTGCATGCTGCTCTCGTGATATATTTTATATTGTATATCTGCATTCCCTATTCCCATGCCCTCTCCACCTTGTCTCCCTCCTCTAACCTTTCCCCCATTCCACCCTGTCCCTTCCACCTTCCCCTCCAACTCCCCCTCCACCTTCCCCCTCCACCTTCCCCCTCCACTTCCTCCCCCTCCACCTTCCCCCTCCACCTCCCCTCCCCTCCAACCTTCCCCCTCCACCTCCCCCCTCCACCTCCCCCTCCACCTTCCCCTCCACACCTCCCCCTCCACCTTCCCCCTCCACATTCCCCCCCGCACCGTCGCCCCTACCAACCTTCCCCCGTCCACCTTCCCCCTCCACCTTCCCCTCCACTTTCCGCCACCACCCACCTACCCCCTCCATCTTCCCCTCCACCTCCCCTCCTCCACTTTCTACACTGCCACCTCCCTCGTGCATTATAGAGTGTTCTATTAACGTACACGTATGACTTCTTCCAGGTCTGACGTGGCCGGGGCGGTGGGCGAGAGTTGCAGCTTTGGTGGAAACAATACACATCATATTAGACCCGGCTATATTTTGTATCATTTCATACCTCCATATAGCTTGTAGCAAATGTGATTGTGGCATATGCAACTACGTCATTTATAGTAGCGGAGGTGCGGAAATGTCCGACGCGATACTGGCGATATTACGGTGGCGTAAATTTGACGCAAGTTGATGTGATAACAAGAGATGTGATGACTCACCATATACAATGCAGGAGAACCGGTTGACCTATCACTTCAATTGTTTTCTTTGTTTGTTAATACCCATGCATGTGCTCTGTATCATCTTGTGATGCAGCAGGTTGATCAGGCTTCCTTACTGGTGTGAAAGGATGTGCATATTTAACTGGTCTGGTGCTGTCACATCTTTCAATGTCTGGATCGGACATTTTAGCTGATCAAAGGACAGACTTGGGGACCTGTTCACTGATAGAGGGCGCATGCAATGGTTTGTGGATTGCTTGGTAGGCGCCTCGCCTCTGTTGACTGGCACAGTCGGGAGTAATTCCAACATGTCACATTGTCTTGGTGTACATCCAGGGTCAGACATGTGTAATTGTTTTGAACAATGTATACCGTATACTTATTTTGCGTGCGCTGCATCTACACTGAGTCAGAAAATTGGTATTGATTACAGAACATGTACAGAGCGCTACGTAACACAGCACGAAATGTTATTTATACATGTATGTACAGAAAATGCGGACATCCATAGACATACAATGATAGAAGTAGTTGATTTTTTTTTCAACCTGGCACAAAATTTGTATTTTAAAATAACACTTGCTTTTCGCTTTAATCTTATGCCGAGCAGCAGAATCAACAACAAGATTAATTACTTTGCCATTACGTAATTTTTTGTTGAGCAATGATAATTAATAACTTGTCAATGGAATGGGCGTGCCCTTGTTAGTGCAAATTGGTCACGGAAGTCCCATACACGACGTTAGGTTTTGAAAACATATCGATATCGTACATGAACGAATGGAATTACGGTATGGGGGAAAAAAGATGGTGGACATTAACCTTTTTGTCACGTACCCAGACCCTTATTCCCACAGCTGCGGATGGATTACATCACCGCTACGTGAAAGAGGTGACTTCTCATACCCAAACCCACCATGACGTAAGTGTTTATCACTTACACTACGACAAGTGTTTATACTGTAAGCGATAAACACTTACGTCATGGTGGGTCTAGGTACGAGACTAGGAAAGAGGCGCGTAGATCACTTTTTGGCTCTGACTTGTTATGCCAATTATTGTGTCGTCATAAGTGTCGTCATCGTGTAATTAGTAGCATTCCATAGCAATAATGAGTCAAGCAGCGATTAGAATGTCGGGGACTAACTCGGGGGAATCGCTAGAGCCGTTAATATTCGTGCATCCCAAAGACTTGGATATTCGCTTATCAGGACCTTTATGGAAGGCAATGACGTATTTATCTTCTTGCCTACTGGAAGTGGAAAGTCGTTGTGCTACGCAGTTCTACCGTACGCTTTTGATGACCTCTATCACAGTACAATGCCTCAAAACTGTAGTTATTGTGTCCTGTAGCTTTAAATAGAGGTAAAAAATACTTCTAACAACGCAGGACACGGCTGCCATTCCCCTCCTTTATGGCATCCTTATATTCAAGCAGCAACAGACCAAGTGACAATGACGGTCTCCTTTGCATTTTATCAGCTCTTGAAGAACAGCGTGTTGAAGGGAAGCTTAATGACATAATCACATTTTGCCAGACATTCGCCTCAATTTCGATGGCAGCTTGGATTGGGAAGTCCAGAATTCGAACGATTGCGTAAAATGGGTTCAATTATTGGTTTTGTCACATTTAAATATTTTGGAAAATCGAAAATTTGAAATTTTGGTATGGAACCGAAGTGAGTCCGGAATGGAATCGGGCTTGCTAATAACTACGAAGCCACACCTATATCCCTAGCCTAGCTGCATATATACTGCGGGTTCTAGCTTCGCGAGACTATACGCGAGTGAGAAACTATATAGAGCCTGAATTATTCTTCATCACACACACACGCACACACACACACACACGCACACGCACACACACACACACATGTACACACACACATGCACACAGACGCACGCACACACACTCCAATTGCGCGGTACATGCTTGGATCTTGAATTAAGTGTCGTGAATACGATTAACAGGACACCGATCGCTCCGCGGCATCTACAGTGTACATTATGTTTTTAAATTTAGCAAGCGCGCTCTATGAATATTCCGACGGCGATTATATCATTAGTGAAACTGCATAAGCTTAGAAAGCTACGACAGCAATGCATACTCATTACCCTTGGCCTCATTCGATCGGACATATAGTTTATATTTCGTTTTATGACCTTCTGAACCAGAATACATATATTTGTGCAGCTTGGTTTAATTACATCATTAACGGTATCATGCACCACTTGTATTCTATTATAATATATAACAATAGAGGGTGTATAGTATAAGCAGACGATATTGCTTGAGCGTGGCATTTTTGACAAGAACCGTTACGCAAACGATCCAGAAAGCATGAAGTCTTACAAAAAGGCCCGGCGCCTTCAATCTTTCGTAAGTTAGTAGTAACTAGCCAGGGGTCTGGTGTAGAACAAAATCTAGTGGTCACTTAACACAATATTGGTATACGTAACCTGCATGACGTCATGTACTAATAGGCATGTTGCGCTCCCACACACTGCTGCATACATTTTTAAAATGAGTGGAACAATATATATATAAAGTGAAATATAGTAATTTCATGAAATCATGTAATCCATGCCTGTCAGTGATCCTCGTTTGGGGGTGAGTGTGTATGCATAATTATCCAACTTTCAACCCTTAAAATCAGCAACGTTACTACACAGAACCATATACAAAGCATGTCACACATGACACATGCACAACCACATACGACCCACTGCCTTAGAAAGTGTATTGTGATGTCACATTAATTCTTCCTTCATATAAATGGCTTCTTTCATATAAATTGGGCAAAAGTGTCACTGGTCACATTAACTCATTATTTATTTATACAATAAAAATCAATATTACAATATATACACATGAGTACAATCTTAAACATAGCCTATAGTTAATGTTAATTCAAAATACATCTGGTGAGGATGGCAGTGGCATTGGCCCTCAATAGATGGAGGTTGAGTCTGCCATAGATGTCTCTAAGTACAGCCGACTTGGGCCTGCATGTAAGTGTGGCAAGCCGAGAAGCCAGCTGTGAGAAGGCTTCAACAGCTTCATTTCCCCATGCAACATAAGTATCTGCTACCAGGGGAACACACAACCAGCCGAGTTCTGTGCATTTTGCATCATTGGCCCTGTGCTTTCTGCCTTCACTGGCAAGGGCAGCTGATCCTGCAGACACTCCCACTTCCATAAGGGTATGTGTGTTGAGCGGAGAGGTTACAGAGATATCAAAGGCAGCTAGCTGTCTTGCCTGTTGTCCAGTTAGTCAACAGAAGGTCAGCAGGATGGGTGTGGCTATGATGGGCTGTGGGGTCATTTCCAACTTCCACTTGGATGCCAAGATGGGCCCGGTGGCATGTTTCAGCCAGAACATCACGAAGGGTGTTGTGTCGTACCACCACATCACCGCCACGCTTACAAGTGGTGGCATGATGTCCCAGAGGGTCAAGGCATTGCCAGGGCAAAGTGCACACTGGGATCCCTGGGAAGTGTCCATACCAAGCCACCATTTTATGGCAACTTCATGGACCGGTGCATCAAGATGTAGACCCAGCCCCTGTGATGGTAGAACAGACAGCCAGGATGATGCGTGTAGTGCGGAAACAGAAAGCAATCGTACTTGGTCAGCATTGGAGGAGGTTTCCAACAGAAGATTGAACATGCAAGTTGTCCAATGTGCTGGATAGTTCTTTTTGGGAGACCAGAGACGCTGAGAGAAGGGAGTGAATTTGCAGTGCCTTGTCAAGTGGAACAGCAGAATTAAAATCTGCAACTGCAGAACAGAGGTGAAGATTTGTCTCTGAACCAAACCCAGCTGAGCAAATAGAGGCTATATATGCTGCAGGTGCAAGTTGGTATAGTGAGTGAAGACCCAACCTTCCCTTACTAAGGCCTAGAATTGCCTGTCTCCAAGCTGTATCTGAAGCGTCCACAGCAGTGCAGCAGTTAAAAAAAAAACATGAAATACATGCATTAGATACACAACAAAGTTAAACACATACTCTAGATAGAATGGCCCTGGAGTTGGCTCTGATCAGGGTCATGTTCAATCTACCATAGATCTGGTTTATTGTGATGGACTTAGGCTGCCCCAGTCTAGTGGCTAGTCTACCTGCAAGTCTAGAGAGACTACGCTGAGCTTCAGGTCCCCAGCTCTACCACCAAAGGGATGCAAACCCAACCTAACTCTCCACATTTGGCATCATATTTAATGTCACTTCAAAACCGAAAATAGGGATATGCATCAGGATCTGAAAATGTCTACAAATGCGCACCAAATTTCCTTGCACTTTCTTATACAAATGGCTGGCTCTTTTTGTAGGCTCGTGTGGCTAACCTCCCCCCCACACACACACACACATATACACATACTCACCCCATCACAAAGCAAACCACATCTATATAGTTAAAGAGATTTAACCCATCCTTGAACAGAGATATCACACATGACCAGCAACCCAATTCTTATGAATCATGCACACCCAGACATCATACCTGAGCAGTGACCAGGGATTTAACCCATTGTTGCCCAGAGTATGGAACACACCCATGACCAGTGGCCATGGATTTAACCCTTCGTTGCTCAGAGAATGAACCCCACCCAGGTATCACACATGATCATTGCACAGGGTATAACCGAGTATGGACCACACCTCTGACCAGTTGCCAGGGGTATGAATCACACCCAGGTATCACATATGACCAGTGGCCAGGGATTAACCCGCTTTTAACTAGAGTATGAACCCCACACAGATAATTACACATGACCAGTGACCAGGGATTTAACTCATTGTTGCCCTGAGTATGAACCATATCCCTGACTAGTGGCCAGGGATTTAACCCTTTGTTTATTTGTATTTATGTATTCTAAATGCATTGGCATCCTTGTTCGCTTACTTTCTACACAATGATTATTGATGCTTACACCAATCCTACATCCCCAATTTCATCTATATTAAACTTCTATATCTTGTTCCACTCATTTTAAAATGTATGCAGTTGAGTGTGGGAGCGCAACATATCGATTAGTACATGACGTCATGTGATGTATATCCTTATGACCAGTTAGCTTAATTCTGTTCGGCAATGTTTTACTTTAGGGTCTCCATTGAAATTCATACTAGTAATGTGTGTGTCTACTCTGGGGGTGACGATGTATACTTACCCCTGCTTACACTAAACCTACGCTAATACGAGAACTATCAGAGGGGTAGGCGTTCATTCGGCTGAGTATGAAACGTTAAGTACTGTATAAAGTTCACGGCCACCATCTTAATCACATACAGTACTTAGCGTTTCATACTCAGTCGAATGAACGCCTTACCCCTCTGATAGTTCTCGTATTAGCGTCCTAGCCTAGGTTTAGTGTAAGCAGGGGTAAGTATACATCGTCACCCCCACACACATTACTAGTATGAATTTCAATGGGGACCCTAAAGTAAAACATTGCCTTCTGTTCTATACCACAGACCTCTAGCTCTAGTTACTACTAACGTACGAAGGCGCCGGGCCTTTTTGTAAGACTTCTTGCTTTCTGGATTGTATGCGTAACGGTTCTAAGACTTGTCACGCCGCCCCTTCTTTCTTTCATTCGCTTCCACGAAAATGTCACGCTCTGCACATTCAAAGCAATATATATCTTGCGACTCGTCTGCTTTCATTTATTATATGCGCCCCCTAGCTATTGTTATATAATAGAATACACCTATGTACGTCACTATAGATATATAACAAGGGGTGCATAGTACCTTTTGCATATAACATATCCTTTGCTACCGTTAATGATGTAACTTAAACCAAGCTTGACAAATATGTATTCTGGTTCAGAAGGTCATAACACGAAATATATCCGATCGAATGAGGGTAACGAGTATGCATTATCTTTGCTGTCATAGCTTTCTAAGCGTATGAAGTTTCACTAATGATACATTCGCCGTCGGAATAAAATTCATAGAGGCCACATATACTGTCTGCTAACCGTTTCACGACGTCGACATCTCAAATAATAGTATCGCTATCATTACATTAGCAAAGGGGTGTGCCTGTTTACTGTGTGTCGTGCGCTAACAGTAATAAAATCAAGCTTTACCTAAACACCGAAATATGTATTCAACATAACTCCGGATCCAGTTTAGAAAGTCATAATACTCGGCAAAAAGTTCCTAACTTTTCTGCTATACATGAGTGCGCTAACATTAGGCATAAATCGTGAACACATGCAGAGAACGAGTATGGATTATCTCTACTGTCTTACCTTTCTAAGTGTACGAAGAGTTATTACGTTAATTGTATAGGTATTCGCTGGTGGCTCTATCCTAATACGCTTGATAAACTGAAATAGAAGCCGCGGGTCGATCGGTGTCTTTGTTAATCGTATTCACGACACATAATTCAAGATCCACGCATGTACCTGTGTGTGTGTGTGTGTGTGTGTGTGTGTGTGTGTGTGTGTGTGTGTGTGTGTGTGTGTGTGTGTGCTATAAGTTATTTATGAGGCCGGGGGAAGGTAAAGTTCATTGGCCAAGCTCGCCCATACGAAATGTGGGTGCCGCCGACATGCTAGATGAAGAATAATTCAGGCTCTATATAGTTTCTCACTCGCGTATAGTCTCGCGGAGCTAGAACCCGCAGTATATATGCAGCTAGGCTATAGAAGGACAACCGGGATATAGGTGTGGCTTCGTAGTTATTAGCAAGCCCGATTCCATTCCGGACTCACTTCGGTTCCATACCAAAATTTCAAATTTTCGATTTTCCAAAATATTTAAATGTGACAAAACCAATAATTGAACCCATTTTACGCAATCGTTCGAATTCTGGACTTCCCAATCCAAGCTGCCATCGAAATTGAGGCGAATGTCTGGCAAAATGTGATTATGTCATTAAACGAAAGATCAAAAAATGGCAATAAAATGGACAAACGAGAGTGCCATTAATAGAGAAATCGACATGGCGGAAAGGCACACAGACCCTTTTTGGTCCGTGTATATTTCGGCCATTTCAATTATTAGTTTTTCTATTCAAGAATAATAAAATTATGACCGCAAATTAGGTTCGATTCAATATTCCACTTGTTAAAATTCGCTGCACAATAGCCATTATATCATTCTGCCGTAAAAACAAATTAACCAAATAACCATCAATTTTGTAGTCTACTCGTTTTCCAAAAAATTGAATATTGAAAAATGAAAAATGGTTTGGAATCGGAACTCGTGCGCGGAACGGGGGGTCGTTTCTGGAATGCGACGTGAGTCCAGGCCCGAAACTGGAAAAGACCTGCCCAAGATGCAGAGCAAAGAGAGGGTTCTGTGAGACCATGGTAGTGCTGGGGTTGGACGAACTGGTGGCTGGAGCTAAAAGTATCCTTGGTGACGACGTAGCAGAAGACTAAAATGACAGGCCATTGACTCATTCTCTATGAAAATCTTAATTTGTGATTAATATTCTCATGTGATGTAATAATTCATATGTATTAGTACAATAATGATTTTATTGTACGTCATCGGCATTATTTAGTGGGGACTCACGTATCAGGATAAATAACGACATTCATCTACATGGAAGCAAAAGAAGCTATTGGTACTTAGTCTGCCCTATCCATCAGCACTGCTTTATGTGGGGCAACATAATATTTGATAAGGGTATATACGTAAGTTAAGAACACAAACAGTTTCTTTTTCTTTTCCTGATACGGGAGGTGCCATTTTCCTGACACGTGAGTCACTACTGTATTATGCAAGTATTACGTAATGAAATCGTAACCGTTAAAACATTAGATAGGATTATTAGGGGTCACCTGTCTTCCCACAAGCACGTACAGCTAGTTTGAAGAGTGAGAGAGGCGTAAACCATACTTTTTAATTCAACTAGCGTTACCAACCTTTCTACGTTCACTAATTACACTTTATTATTAGCTAGTGTTGAAAAGTTCCCGCCCACTTTTAAACTCCCTATAGCTATGAGGTAAGATTCAGCAATCAAGGGGAGGGGTTAGACACTGGTGCCCGAGTCCCGTTCCGATCTTGCGAAGGTCCATATATCATCCTTTGGATTGATTAGTTCAATGAATAAGGACATGGGAAAACGGACCGATACGTGAATTTAAACGTGGCAATGAAAAAATGAAACATTGAAATTTCGATGAATGAATTCCAATGTTTCGTTTTTTTAAACAAACGAACAATTGGGAAATTTTTGAAATCTCGTTATCTGAAAAAAACGAACAAATGAAAATTCAAAATGGCGGAAAGGGTCCGTGTACCTTTAGAGCACTCCAGGTCCCAATCAGTAAAAATCATTGGAATATGATTTTATATCACGAAATTGATGCAAACCTCTAATTAATGGACCGCAACTTTAGTCGTTTGGAATATACGTCACCGCGCATATAAATATCTAAACTTCTAAACTTCAAATGGCCGAATGCTCAAACTTGTTTGGAATTTCACTACCTTGTACGATTTGGACTAAATTCTATCCCCTCATTCCCAGTTGCCTTATACTTGGTTTTCGCTTTAAAAATCTAAACTTTTAAACTCCCGATACTCAACGGTTCAAATGTTTAGAAATTTAGGTTTTTAGTTATAACTCGCTTATATATCCATCGTCCAAGCCTCGGTTAGTGACTTTGAAAATTTTCATGACTTTTGGTGCAAAAATCAAACTTGGCGAGTTCAATCCCGAAGATGTCAAATCTGTTTATGTATTTGGTTTATCTATATCCTCGTCTGTCCGGTTCCAGGAACCCACGCTGCTGAAGTTAATTGGGCTGAAGCTTTGTGAGAATACAAAAGAAGTACGCAAGCTAGAGCTAAACGGTTACGTGCTGGGTATACGCGAGCTTCAAAGTTAGTGCCAGTGGCATCGTAGCATTTTGTTGGTGAAGGCACACCCTGATGGCTGCTATGCACATATGCATCCCTGTCACAGTTGTCTAAATAATCTATGGTTTTTCCAGCAAACATGACAAGGAATGTGTGGGTGTGTGTATCTGTGTGTACATGTACACGTACAGGTTTGCATTTGCAAATGCAGCCAGCATTATGGTATGTAATGGTATTGTATGTGTGCGTGCGTATGTGTGTGTGTGCATATGTGTGTGTATGTGTGTGTGTGTATGTGTGTGTGTGTGTGTGTGTGTGTGTGTGTGTGTGTGGACTATGTGTGTGCAAGGGTTCATGTATTAAGTTGTGGGTGTATTTGATTGGCTTACCTTTGGACTGTGGCCACACCCTCTTACATATTATGCTATCAGCTTGCTTTTTAAAAATTCTTCCTTTTACCATTAGTGCCTCCCTCTCTGGCCCCTCCTCCTCATGAATGAAGACATCATTAGAAGTTAGCTGCAGTGTTCCATGATGACCACACCCACCGAGCCCTCAATAATACTGTGATTTGAGGAAATCTAATCTGGCCATGGTATAGCACTCGACATACGTGCCAATGCTCTGTAAGGCAATTTCATTGGCTTACAGACTAAACTTCAAGCAAATGGATGCTTAATGCAGCTCATCCAGGATGGATGGGTTGTTTGTATCTGATGGATAAACAAACTTGCTTGTAGACCTTTAGCAGTAGTCAACTAGCTGCCACACCCCCTGTAATTGTTGTATGTGAGAATCCATTCCATTTCATGTATACTATATCTACCCTCCAGGGATTGTTCCAGTTGTAGCCATTATCACTTGTCTTTGACATGCTTTTGGGCTTAGACTACTAACCTAGTTTGTCTATAATCTCATCACCTCTCGTTCCCACGACCATAAATACCTAAACATCAAACCTCATTTCCTACACAGCCATGCCAGAGATTATAGTAGGGGATTGGAAGCTGATCATGCACGTTCGCTATACCTATGCACAGAACATCCAAGGTAGTGTTAAGATTAATCACACCTCTGAATTTATGGATTTTGGTGAAGGACCATTGCATTTGGAGTTGTCTCTCTTACAAAGTAAGCCAAAAAGTTTACTGTAACTTGATCAACAAGTAAATGTAGCTCTATGAATATGATTTGACAATGCAGTCTTTTTATGTTAGCCAAATTCATATCCGCTATTTTTTTTGCTTCAAACTAGTGAAAGGATGGATAGTTTTTCCCCTGAATAACTGCTGTTAAAGCTTTAGTTTCTTTTTTGTGCTTTAAATTTGTAGTAGTGTGCATTGATGAAGGTTTTAACTTTTAAGAGTGATCCTTGCCAATGTTTTGCTGCAAGATCCTGAAATCATGATTTGGTACACAGGACACAGCTTGAAGTTGTGTTGTGTGGTTACTATAATGCAGCTTGAAATTGACACGAACATTTTAGTACGGTCAAAACCCCATGCATATGCCAAAATACATTTTGGGTCACGTTTATGGTTTGAAATTAATTTTGTTTTCAGGCATGGGTGGATCAAAATGTAAGCTAGGAAGAATTCCTCAGTACACAGACCAGCTAAAGTGAAAGCCTATGACTGTTACAGTGTGCTTGAAAAGCTTTCTGCTGCATTTGTGGTGTTCAGGGCAGATAGTGCACATTAGATGACAGTGCATCCATCTATACATTCATAAAAAAATATGTCACTGTTACTTGTAATCTTGGACACAAGCAGCTACTTCCACTTCAAATCCAAGATCGAGGTTCTGAGGGAGACCACTGGCCCCTCCCACTGGGATGCTCATGTTTTGGCCACAGGTGGGACACTTGAACACTTGTTGGGAACCACTTTTCTCTATCGCAGAATGTATACATTAGGAGTGCAGTCATACGTGTATTAGAGTTCTTGGATGACTGCGGTAACAACGTGACCTATCCTGCCCAGCCCCTCTTCCCACTCATATACCTGCTATGGGATTCATTTGTCTCCATGGCTAAGCACATGGAATTTCTGCTGAACTATAAAATATCGTGCTCAGACACCATTACATCTCACATGGGTCTGGGTACAAAACATGATAGTTATAATTACTGGTACAGCACAAAGCAGTGCATTAAAACATATTTGCTCCATAACTGGTGGGGGGGATTTGTGTATGGTGTCAATACATGGCTCCTTGCGTCCAAATACCCAAGGCAGAACACTGGGACCCCACAGACTTGGTGTACATCATTTGCAATTATGCATAGTTATTTGTGTCACACTTGATTCTCTTTCTTCTTGTTATCAAAAACAGACCTGAATAGCAGGATATGTGTGTATGTTCAGAGTCATCATTAAAGATCAATGAGCATAGCATCATGTGAGCAGGTGTACTGTACAGTTGGGAGGGAGGAGAGTGTGGAGTGGTAGGGGAAACACACAACTCAGAGCTGTAGATAATCTATTCACTGGGTTGGATCTGTAGTGTGATCTTTTGCTGGTTATCCTAACATTAATTCAGTTTGTTTTCGGCCATTTTCAGCCTCTGTACCAGAATGGTCTATGTCATGGGTACAATCACAAGATGATGAAATGGAAAATAATCTCACACCTATTAAACCTTTGGTCTTACTAAACATACAATGAGGCATATCAACCAAACAACAAATAAAAAGTTCAGTTATTGTTCTTTTGATATTTACATGGCGATCTGATGTCAACATAATGTCTTCCTAGGTTGTGTAGTGTGACATCTTTCTTTCTCCATCATTTAGAATTGCACTTGTGGAGAGGATCTGAAGCTTGGACAATGCTGTACACTGTTTTATCCTGGTTTGAAATAAATGTTGGAGCAATGATGACAGCATAATAGTTCTTGAAATCAGCACCATGTCTCACATCTGATGTGGGAATTCCTGCATGAGTAGCTAGCTGTACATGTTTCTGCCTCCATTTGTTGACTAGCAAGAAAGCTTTTAAGAACAGGTGGACATTGTAACATAAATGTCACAATTTGCATTTCCTATTTGAAACTTGCTGTCAAAAATTTAGCAGCATTCAAGTCTGGTCCCATTCATTAGATGTATACACTGTATGTCTCACTTCTGTAAGTTTATAGAAAAAGGCTTTGCATAAGTGCAATATACAACAAATGCCATCACTTGACTGATTTTGGTGTATGTATTTCAGATTTAATGTATATGGAAAGTTGCACGAGATTCTAATATAAATCTATCCACAAGGGTCAAACTTGAATCTCGTGCAACTTTCCATATACATTAAATCTGACATACATACACCAAAATCAGTCAAGTGATGGCATTTGTTGTATATTGCACTTATGCAAAGCCTTTTTCTATAAACTTACAGAAGTGAGACATACAGTGTATACATCTAATGAATGGGACCAGACTTGAATGCTGCTAAATTTTTGACAGCAAGTTTCAAATAGGAAATGCAAATTGTGACATTTATGTTACAATGTCCACCTGTTCTTAAAAGCTTTCTTGCTAGTTAAAAAATGGAGGCAGAAACATGTACAACTACTCATGCAGAAATTCCCACATCAGATGTGAGACATGGTGCTGATTTCAAGAACTATTATGCTGTCTTCATTGCTCCAACATTAATTTCAAATCAGGATGAAACAGTGTACAGCATTGTCCAAGCTTCCTTCTTTATCCATATCCATCAGACCTGCTTTCGTTGGATAGTTGCATGTTGAAATTCAACCCAGATCCTCTCCATAAGTGCAATTCTAAATGACGGAGAAAGAAAGATGTCATACTACACAACCTAGGAAGACATTATGTTGACATCAGATAGCCATGTAAATATCAAAACAACAATAACTGAACTTTTTATTTGTTGTTTGGTTGATATGCCTCATTGTATGTTTAGTAAGACCAAAGGTTTAATAGGTGTGAGATTTTTTTCCATTTCATTATCTTGTGATTGTACCCATGACATAGACCGTTCTGGAACAGAGGCTGAAAATGGCCTAAAACAAACTGAATTAATGTTTGGATAACCAGCAAAAGATCACACTACAGATCCAACCCAGTGAATAGATTATCTACAGCTCTGAGTTGTGTGTTTCCCCTACCACTCCACACTCTCCTCCCTCCCAACTGTACAGTACACCTGCTCACATAATGCTATGCTCATTCATCTTTAATAATGACTCTGAACATACACACATCCTGCTATTCAGGTTTGCTTTTGATAACAACAAGAAGAAAGAGAATCAAGTGTGACACATATAACTATGCATAATTGCAAATGATGTACACCAAGTCTGTGGGGTCCCAGTGTTCTGCCTTGGGTATTTGGATGCAAGGAGCCATGTATTGACACCATACACAAATCTCCCCACCAGTTATGGAGCTAATAGCAGTTTTTTTTTTATGCACTGCTTTGTGCTGTACCAGTAATTATAACTATCATGTTTTGTACCCAGACCCATGTGAGATGTAATGGTGTCTGAGCATGATATTTTATAGTTCAGCAGAAATTCCATGTGCTTAGCCATGGAGACAAATGAATCCCATAGCAGGTATATGAGTGGGGAGAGGGGCTGGGCAGGATAGGTATACCACGTTGTTACCGCAGTCATCCAAGAACTCTACTACATGTATGACTGCACTCCTACTGTCAGTAATGTATACATTCTGCGATAGAGAAAAGTGGTTCCCAAAAAGTGTTCAAGTGTCCCACCTGTAAACAAAACATGAACATCCCAGTGGGAGGGGCCAGTGGTCTCCCTCAGAACCTCGATCTTGGATTTGAAGTGGAAGTAGCTGCTTGTGTCCAAGATTACAAGTAACAGTGACATATCTTTTTATGAATGTATAGATGGACGCAATGGTACACACTGTCATCTCATGTGCACTATCTGCCCTGAACACCACAAGTGCAGCAGAAAGCTTTTCAAGCACATTGTAACAGTCATAGGCTTTCACTTTAGCTGGTCTGTGTACTGTGGAATTCTTCCTAGCCTACATTTTGATCCACCCATGCCTGAAAACAAAATTAATTTCAAACCATAAACGTGACCCAAAATGTATTTTGGCATATGCATGGGGTTTTGACCGTACTAAAATATTCGTGTCAGTTTCAAGCTGCATTATAGTAACCACACTGTAGTAGCCGTACGCGTGGCGGGAACTAACGTGAGAAGCTACAGACAATGATTAGTAATAGCAATGACTGAGAACACACATAACACTAAACAGGTACAACAACCAACTCCAGCCCAGCTGGTGTTCGTTCGTAATGTGTCCGGCTCTGACCGATAGGCACTGCGCAGCCTTAAGTGCCAAAGCCCACTCCGGAAGTGACGTCATCACTACACTCCTCCCCTTTTAGTTTCCAAACATAGTCACGATAACGATCAGGTGGATGACGTTGTCTATTTGATCTGCGGACCTCCCTTTGTTCAACCCTTGCCTCCTGCACTTCATCAGCGTCCTCAGCTCCTTCGTTATCCATCTCCTGTTCATCAGCCTCACCAGGTCTTTCATCATTCCTTTCCTGTTCAGCTAGTGGATCTGGCTCTATCTCTGAAGCAGTGTCCTCTTGATTGATGGGGGCTGGTAGTGCGGCATCAGTACCATCCCCTTCAATTCCAGATTCTTTCTCCTCCAACGGTAGCCCATGTTCTTGGAACCTTACATGGTCCACATGACGTTTGACCTCCACACCAGTGTCCAACCGAACTGCATACGACAATGGACCAGTCTGAGCTATGATAACCCCTGGGATCCATTTCGGTGGAACTCGAAAGTTCTTCACATACACTACATCCCCCACCATGAATGACCGAGGTTTAACTCCATGGTCATGTGCGGTCTTTTGACGCTCTTGGCTTCTGTGGACTTGTGAGGTGATGTCTGGGACCATGAGATCCAGCAGTGTTCTAGGACGCCTCCCCATGAGGAGCTGTGCTGGTGGTTGACCTGTTGTGGCATGAGGTGTGACCCTGTAACAAGAAAGAAATCTGTTAATTCGAATGTTAAGGTCACCTTCAGTTTTCCTCATTGCTTCCTTGAATGTTTGGACTGCGCGTTCAGCTAACCCATTACTAGATGGGTGATAAGGGGCACACCGTATATGCCTGATACCATTGTGCTTCATGAAGTGACCAAATTCTGTAGAAGAAAAAGCTGTGCCGTTATCTGACACCACAATTTCAGGCAATCCATGGGTAGCAAACATGTGTCTTAATTCTTTGATTGTCTGCTGAGAACTCGTAGAGGCCACTGGAACGACTTCAAGCCACTTAGAGTAAGAATCTACCACGATCAAAAATATTTTACCCATAAAGGGGCCAGCATGATCAATGTGGAGGCGTGACCACGGCTTAGAGGGCCACTCCCAAGGGTGCAATGGGGCCTTTGGGGGAGACTTCCTGTTTACTTGACAGGCTTCGCACACCTTCACCTTTGACTCCAACTCTGAGTCTATCCCTGGCCACCAGACCACTCCTCTTGCCAAGGCCTTCATTCTGGTGATGCCGGGATGCCCTTCATGTAACAACTGTAACACATGTGCACGTCCCACCGGAGGAATCACTACCCTACTACCCCACATCACACAGCCATCCTGCACACTGAGTTCCATAGCCCTTTGCTGGTATATTCTTAGCTCACCGCTCAGTTTGATGTCTCCTGCTGGCCAACCACCAAGGATCAATCCCTTAACCCGAGCCAGTATAGGATCCTTTGCTGTCCAAGCTCTGATAGAAGACACTGTCACAGGGCAACCCTCATCCAAGAAAGCTCCTAGAGTCAACACCATCTCCCCGGGTAAAAAGGTCTCCTTTGGGGCTTCTTCTACAGGAAGCCTACTAAGACCATCTGCATTGCTCTGTTCCTTTGCTGATCTGTACACAATATGGTAGTTGTAGGCGCTCAGTGTTAATGCCCACCTCTGGATTCTGGCTGATGCCATGGCAGGAACAGGCCGAGACTCAGAGAATAAGTATTGGAGAGGTTTGTGATCAGAATATACCATGAAGTGCCTACCCAACAAAAACTGGTGGAATCTTTTAACTCCATAGACAATTGCCAGGCCCTCTTTCTCTATTTGGGAATATTTCCTTTCTGCCGGGGCCAATGAGCGGGAAGCAAATGCAACGGGCCTTTCTGAACCGTCTTCAAACTGGTGGGCCAACACTGCTCCTAATCCATAGGGCGATGCATCACATGACAGCACTAATCTTTTGTCTGGATCAAAAGGAGTCAAGACACAAGGTGATGTTAGTTGCGACTTAGCTTTCTCAAAAGCTTTTCCTTGCTGTTGTCCCCAGTGCCAACGTTCGTTCTTCCTCAGGAGCTGGTGAAGTGGGGCCAGTGTGTCAGCCAGGTTGTGAAGAAACTTCCCATAGAAATTCACCAGTCCTAGGAATGAGCGCAACTGAGGAACGTTCTGTGGCACAGGGGCATCCAATACAGCACGCTTCTTGTCATCTGCTGGGCGAATCCCCTCTGCTGAAATGTGATGACCTAAGTACTGGATTGAAGGTAACATGAAGTGACACTTAGATCTCTTTAACCTTATACCAGCATTTTCCAACTTAGCCAAAACTATCTCTAGTAGCTGCATATGCTCTGCCTCCGATGATCCTGCCACCAAGATGTCATCCAGGTACACCAACACATCTGGAATGCCTTGCAGGATGTTTTCCATTGTATGTTGAAAAATGGCAGGAGCTGAAGCCACACCAAAAGGTAATCTGCTATACTGGAATAAGCCTTTGTGAGTCGAGATTGTCACATATTTCTTTGATTCTTGCTCCAGCTCTACCTGCAAGTAAGCATTAGCAAGATCTAGCTTTGTGAATACCTTCCCTTTTCCTAGGGACGATATTAAATCTTCAATGCGTGGCAATGGGTATTTCTCCAAACTTGCAACCCGATTTATGGTCACCTTATAATCCCCGCACAGACGAATGTTACCATCTCCTTTGACCACTGGAACGACAGGAGCCGCCCAATCAGAGTGAGACACTGGCTCTATTATTCCTGCTGTCTCCAATCTTTTAAGCTCTTCCTCCACTCGAGCTCGTAGGGCATACGGTACTGGTCGTGGTTTGAAGAACGATGGTCTGGCCTTGGGATCCACATGGATCTTGACTTTCACTCCTTTGATTTGACCCAGCTCCTCCTTGAACAAGGCCGCATGTTTGTCTAACAATGATTTGAGGCTGCCATCCATACTAGAATTGAGCACAACAAGGTTAGGATGTAGCACACTTATCCAATCCCTCCCCATCAGAGATGGACCTTTCCCCCCGACTACCAGCAAATTCAATTTAGCCTCTTTACCCCTGAACTGAACATCAACCTTAATCTCCCCGCGAATGTCCAGCCTTTCCCCCGAGTAAGTGCGCAGGAGCACATCTGTGGGCAAAAGGGGAGGTCGTGGTACACCAACCCATGAATTTTTGTACGTTCTTTCGCTAATGACCGAAGCTGCCGCTCCAGTATCTACCTCCATTACAATTGTTACATTGTTGATTTTCACTGGAGCTTTCAGAGGGTCTGGTGAACGGAAACAGTACAAGGTGTCAGTTGGCAGGGGCTCTGGAGAATCTTGTTTAGTCTTCCCCTTTGATTTTGCTGGGACCTTCTGTCTGCCTGGCCCCCCTGGTGCCGGATGTCTGTCCCCTCCGCCCCCCCGATTCTGTCGGCATGCCCGAGCAATGTGCCCTCGTTTTCCACAATTGTTGCAGTCTACCAACCTGAAACGACACTCAGACGCAAGGTGATTACCATGACAACGGAAACAATTACTACTAGTCGGCATTGTTCTTTCCTGCCCTTTTTTGTTCAGCACATGTACCTCCATTGTCTCCTCCCGTTGTAAGTCTTTAGCATTTTGTTCCGATAATTCTGCCGTCTGTGCAATTCCAAAAGCCTTTGTGAAGGTGAGGTTAGACTCCGCGTGTAATCTCTGCTGCAGCTTCTGGTTTCGGACACCGCACACCAACCTGTCCCTCAACATGACGTCTAGCGTATCCCCGAACTCACAAAACTCCGACAGCTTCCTTAGTTCAGCCACGAACTGGGACACGCTTTCAGAATCCTGTTGAGAACGACAAAAAAACTTAAAGCGTTGCACAATACTAGACGGTGCCGGCAACAAGTGGTCATGCACCAACTGCACAATTTCACTGAACGTCCTTTCCGTTGGTTTTGCAGGAAACACCAGGCTTCGGATAAGCTGGTACGTATCCCCACCGCATCCAGTAAGCAAGACTGCGCGTTGCTTAGCCTCGTCTGAAATACCGTTGGCAACAAAATATTGCTCTAACCGTTCACAATAGTATGTCCAGTTGTCTGTATCTCTGTTAAAAGGTTCCACAGTGCCAACAGAGCCAATTGAGGTCGCCATCGCTGTTCCAGTATACCCTCGTCGCCAATGTAGTAGCCGTACGCGTGGCGGGAACTAACGTGAGAAGCTACAGACAATGATTAGTAATAGCAATGACGAGAACACACATAACACTAAACAGGTACAACAACCAACTCCAGCCCAGCTGGTGTTCGTTCGTAATGTGTCCGGCTCTGACCGATAGGCACTGCGCAGCCTTAAGTGCCAAAGCCCACTCCGGAAGTGACGTCATCACTACACACACAACACAACTTCAAGCTGTGTCCTGTGTACCAAATCATGATTTCAGGATCTTGCAGCAAAACATTGGCAAGGATCACTCTTAAAAGTTAAAACCTTCATCAATGCACACTACTACAAATTTAAAGCACAAAAAAGAAACTAAAGCTTTAACAGCAGTTATTCAGGGAAAAACTATCCATCCTTTCACTAGTTTGAAGCAAAAAAAATAGCGGGTATGAATTTGGCTAACATAAAAAGACTGCATTGTCAAATCATATTCATAGAGCTACATTTATTTGTTGATCAAGTTACAGTAAACTTTTTGGCTTACTTTGTAAGAGAGACAACTCCAAATGCAATGGTCCTTCACCAAAATCCATAAATTCAGAGGTGTGATTAATCTTAACACTACCTTGGATGTTCTGTGCATAGGTATAGCGAACGTGCATGATCAGCTTCCAATCCCCTACTATAATCTCTGGCATGGCTGTGTAGGAAATGAGGTTTGATGTTTAGGTATTTATGGTCATGGGAACGAGAGGTGATGAGATTATAGACAAACTAGGTTAGTAGTCTAAGCCCCAAAGCATGTCAAAGACAAGTGGTAATGGCTACAATCCCTGGAGGGTAGATATAGTATACATGAAATGGAATGGATTCTCACATACAACAATTACAGGGGGTGTGGCAGCTAGTTGACTTCTGCTAAAGGTCTACAAGCAAGGTTGTTTATCCATCAGATACAAACAACCCATCCATCCTGGATGAGCTGCATTAAGCATCCATTTGCTTGAAGTTTAGTCTGTAAGCCAATGAAATTGCCTTACAGAGCATTGGCACGTATGTCGAGTGCTATACCATGGCCAGATTAGATTTCCTCAAACCACAGTATTATTGAGGGCTCGGTGGGTGTGGTCATCATGGAACACTGCAGCTAACTTCTATTGATGCCCTCATTCATGAGGAGGAGGGGCCAGAGAGGGAGGCACTAATGGTAAAAGGAAGAATTTTTAAAAAGCAAGCTGATAGCATAATATGTAAGAGGGTGTGGCCACAGTCCAAAGGTAAGCCAATCAAATACACCCACAAATTAATACACGAACCCCTTGCACACACATAGTCCACACACACACACACACACACACACACACACACACACACAAACACACACACACATATGCACGCACACATACAATACCATTACATACCATAATGCTGGCTGCATTTGCAAATGCAAACCTGTACGTGTACAGATACGCACACCCACACATTCCTTGTCATGTTTGCTGGAAAAAAACATAGATTATTTAGACAAATGTGACAGGGATGCATATGTGCATAGCAGCCATCAGTGTGTGCCTTCACCAACAAAATACTATGATGCCACTGGCACTAACTTTGAAGCCCGCGTATACCCGGCACGTAACCGTTTAGCTCAAGCTTGCGTACTTCTTTTGTATTCTCACAAAGCTTCAGCCCAATTAACTTCAGCGGCGTGGGTTCCTGGAACCGGACAGACGAGGATATAGATAAACTAAATACATAAACAGATTTGACATATTCGGGATTGAACCTGACCAAGTTTGATTTCTGCACCAAAAGTCATGAAAATTTTCAAAGTCACTAACCGAGGCTTGGACGATGGATATATAAGCGAGTTACAACTAAAAACCTAAATTTCTAAATATTTGAACCGTTGAGTATCGGGAGTTTAAAAGTTTAGATTTTTAAAGCGAAAACCAAGTAAAATTATAAATAAGGCAACTGGGAATGAGGGGATAGAATTTAGTCCGAATCGTACAAGGTAGTAAAATTCCAAACAAGTTTGAGCATTCGGCCATTTGAAGTTTAGAAGTTTAGATATTTATATGCGCGGTGACGTATATTCCAAACGACTAAACTTGCGGTGCAGTAATTAGAGGTTTGCATCAATTTCGTGATATAAAATCATATTCCAATGATTTTGACTGATTGGGACGTGGAGTACTCTAAAGGTACACTGACCGGAAAGACCCACGGACCGTCCGTGTACGGTCCGTGTAGGTCCGTGTATATTTCGGCCATTTCAATTATTTGTTTTTCTATTCAAGAATAATAAAATTACGACCGCAAATTAGGTTGGATTCAAAATTCCACTTGTTAAAATTCGCTACACAATGGCCATTATTTCATTCTGCTGTAAAAACGAATTAATCAAATAACCGTAGTCTACTCGTTTTCCAAAAAATTGAATATCGAAAAATGAAAAATGGTTTGGAATCAGAACTCGTGCGCGGAACGGGGGGTCGTTCCTGGAATGCGACGTGAGTCCAGGCCCGAAACAACGGGAGGCGTGTCCCAGTATAGTTTCTAGCGCTTCCGACGAACGAATGCCTCAGCGGAGCAGTACAGCAGTACGTATGTATGAAAACTGGTACGCTCAGCTCGGATCCTTACACTGAATTGTGGACGTGTGTGTGTGTGTGTGTGTGTGTGTGTGTGTGTGTGTGTGTGTGTGTGTGTGTGTGTGTGTGTGTGTGTGTGTGTGTGTGTGTGTGTGTGTGTGTGTGTGTGTGTGTGTGTGTGTGCGTGCGTGTGTGTGTGTGTGTGTGTGTGTGTGTTTGTGTGTGTGTGTTTGTGTGTGTGTGTGTTTGTGTGCATGTGTGTGCGCGCGTGTGTGCGTGTGTTTTGTGTGAGTCTATGTAGTTCGGCGTAGCCCTATGTTGGACCCCAATACGCTACATACGCACACACTGTGCGTGCGTGCGTGTGTATTTGCATGTGTCTGTGTGCATGTGTGTGTGAGAGTGAGTGTGTGTGTGAGAGTGAGTGTGAGTGTGTGAGTGTGCGGGTGTGTGCGTGTGTGCGTGTGTGTGTGTGTGTGTGTGCGTGCTATGAGTGCGCGTTCGTGTGATCGGTGCTACGGAAGCAGGGGTGATGGATAGTATGGAGGGTGTGTGTGATTATCGTAAAAATACGAATGTGGGTATATTGTGTGTGCATGATACCAGGAGTATAATTGCCCCTCCCCTACCCCACCCCCTTGGTAAAACTGATTCCCTGCTGGGCACTATAGCCATTTTTGTTCTCCAACATATAAGACTGCTCCGAACAGTGGCAAATATATAATGTTAGGACCAAGGGGTCTGGTTTGGACTACTCACTGAGCTAGGGGACGCTTTGGTTTTTTTACCATAAGAGATTTATTGATTCAGTTTTGCATCATTGACACCATTATAGAATTAATTAAATCAGGCAAAGCCCTGCCTTTGATCATGGTATTGTCCCCCACTTGATATGCCACTGGCCATTTCATGACTGTTCTAATTGGTAAGAAAAGTAATGAATTTTATCTTCTGTATGTGTATGTATACATTAGTGTCTCTGTTATATTTCTGTGTGATTGTGTGTTTGTGTGTGTGCATGTGTGTGTGTGTGTTTGTGCATGTGTATGGCGTGAATGTGTGGTTTGTAGCAGTATAGTGCTGGTATGGGAACGTGGTTAGTGGATTTAAATTATTTACTGATCTGTTCACTTGTCAGGCATATGTTCAAAAAGGTGAGAATGACATCTGTGACGATGGCAAGGAGATTGCAGAGGCAGAGGACTTGTGAAAGAAAATAGAGTAAGGACTTGAGGTAATGATTCACGTATCATCAGTCCCAGGCCATGTCCCTTTACTTTCCATCACCTCTTCTCCAGAGCTACCTCCCTCCATGTCTCATTCACCCTATTTCTCTCCACAACTTTTCCACAGTAATCAGCTCTCCATCTGTCAACAACACCCTGGACTCCTACCAAAGGGTATGGGGTCCATTTGCGCCATCCTTTTAAGGTACCGGCTCCAGGAGCAGGGAGAGCCATCACTCCAGTCTTCATAAGGCAAAGGTAGACCTTGCAAGGATCCAGCTGTATGCAATGTGTTGTTTGATTGATTGTGTGTGTGTGTGTGTGTGTGTGTGTGTGTGTGTGTGTGTGTGTGTGTGTGTGTGTGTGTGTGTGTGTGTGTGCGAGATGCACGTATGCATGTGTGTGTGCTCTTCACCTCCCCTACCATGCATCTGTTCCATGTTTCTCACCTCTTCTCCCTCCCTCTCCCTCCATCTTTCATTCACCCTATTTCTCTCTCTGCACTACCCCCTTCCTCCCTAACCTTGTCCACAGTGATCAGCTCTTCATCTGTCAACAACACATGTCCCACCTCCTGGATTCAACACCTCCCAAGAACAGTTGCACTACCTGGCCCACCAGAAGGATAGTGGCCTCCATTAGTGTCCTGCTCCAGTTAAGGCACAGGCTCAGGTGCTGGTCTCCTGGAACTTTTGGGCATTAGTAGTTTTGCCTACTTTGATTAGTTCTTTTGAAATTAATCATGAATGAATTGAAGAGTAATAATCTATATACAATCAGAATTTCTTTCTACATGTATTTCAACTGATACAATAATTCATGGTTCCCTGATTATGGAAAACCATAAACACTATTATTGGGCACACTAGTTTTTGTCTACTGAGGATTCTTCATCTCTGATTGAAGGCATATGACGATACATATGCCATCTTTGAGGAGGCAGAGGTCAGGTGGTATGAATGAGGGAGATCACCATTACACCATGATAAATGTTTTTAATTGAATATTATAAGCATCAATTCATCACTGCCAAGACAGTAAGTACAATAGACCAAGTTTCAAATAGCAAGAGCTTCTGTCAGACGAATATACAGTTTCACAGATAAACGGATTACAATTATTATTGCTGATAGCATGAAATACCATGGACAAGTCTGGATATTGTAGGTGGAATTGACGATTGCGCTCAGCAATCAAGCCATCCCTTCCAGCCAGTGGATCATTCCCAAAATGACTTTCCAGGGTTAAATGGCCACCCATGTCCACAAATTTAGATGTTGCGATATGAGCATCAGGGATAATTTCAGATGGCAGCCTCCTTGTTCTAGCATTTGCCATTCGTTCATTTGGAATGCCCTTTCCTGCATAAGGGGCACATTTAAGTGGTCAAGAGGTCTAGAATTATGGCAGAACAAGTTCAAATATTGTGTATCTTGGGTCACACACAGTGGGAGTAAGGCTATTTACAGGTGTAAATAGCCTTATAAATATTGTGGCACTTCCATACACCTGTAAATAGCCTTACTCCCACTGTATAGACATGGAATGTGACCCAAGATACACAATATTTGTGGGTCATTGAGTCTAAATCAAAGTCCCCTCTATCTTGCATTTGATTCAAGCAAGATTTTATGGGATAGTTGACACGATGATTCACTTCAGGCCAACAGCGCTCAACGTGTGATTCTGAGTGGAAGTATTAATATATGGGATCACGGCAGACAAAAGGGACCGAGCGCATTTTTTTCAAGTTTTCTAATCATTTCATATACTCACAGATTTTACAAATTCTTTTTTTACGCACTGGAATTTAGGCTACTCATCATGCAGTTACAGTGCCTGAATTTTAAATTATGCAACATTATAATTGCATGTCAACTTTGATGCACCATTCTAGAAAATATGTGGAGGTCCTTTTTCACTGCCTTGACCCCACGTTAAACAGTACAATCAATTTATACAGGGTGTTTGCAAAAGAGCGCAATGCTTTTAAATGAATATAATCCCTTAACAGAATTGTTAATAAATGAATTTATGAACGTATAATAACCACATTTAGTCAAACACAAACTGCATTGTTACCTTTCCATTATCTTTAACAGTTCAAAAGATAAAATCAAATAGCTTGCAATTAACAAAAATTTACGACAACTTTTAATTAATAACATGATTTATAAACTGCAAACAGTAAAGTATGAAGTTTGACTGGCATTTTATTGGTTAATATTCAAAACAACAAATCAAACTTTATGACCACTACGTTTTTAATTTTTAATGACTCGCCAGTAAATTATCCATAACTAAATCAAATAGTGTTTTTTACGTCATGTACTAATTATTGATGGTTATTTAACATATGTATCAAATTATGGTCTTAAATGTTAATAACTCACTTTTTGACCTAATAACTTAAAATCACTACTGTTCCACCACATATTCAGATGTTGTGTTATTTAGTAGTAGTTATTAAAATAAATTTTCTATAACCGCAATTGTGAATACATTTGTTAATAGAGGAATTTGAATATTTTGATTTATGCGGGTTTTGATACAATTACTTAACTGCTAACAATAATCGGATTGTTAGTATTTGCCTAACTACTGCAACATATGTTGATTAATTTCAATCCTGAGTTATAGGGATTTTTAAAAAGTGTTGCGCAGTTAAAGAAACCAAGCAGTTAATTAATTTCAATCCTGAGTTATAGGAATTTTTAAGAAGTGTTGCGCTCTTTCACAAATGCCCTGTATGTATAATAGAGTAATGAACAAGTGCATGGTATATTACCAGTGTTGATGACGTTTGTCTGTGCGGCGGCTTCTGAACACTGTGCCGCAAGTGAGCCAATGACTCCTGCACAAAGAGACTTAAGGTCCATTCCTTGTGATAATCAACTATTATTTAGTCAAATAAACCATACTCCACAAGTATTGGTCTGTATGGTTTTGTGGTGGAGAAATAAACTGATATACAGCTTCCAGTTGGTGCAACTATTTACTTTAACAAGTGTATATATATCTGTACAGGGTTTTCACTGACATGCTGACAAATTGAACAATTTTCCCAGAGTAGCCATCAATAGCACAAATGTGGGGTAGCCCCAAACATGACAAGCTTTTCATTTTGATCGATATGGAGTTTTTCTCCAAAATAGCAGCTCTGTATGGTTGTGGATTCAAACTTCGAGACAGTCGCATTCTGTGGTAAACCGAATGAACAGCTTGTAGTGCAATTCCTATACGATTTTCGGAGACTCTGAATGAAAGATGAAGGGAGAGGGAGGGTAAAGAGGAGAGAAACACGGAACAGATGCATGGTAGGGGAGGTGAAGAGCACGCACACTGCATACGTGCATCTCGCACACACACACAAACACACACACAAACACACACACACACACAATCAAACAACACATTGCATACAGCTAGATCCTTGCAAGATCTACCTTTGCCTTATGAAGACTGGCAGTGATGGCTTTCCCTGCTCCTGGAGCCGGTACCTTAAAAGGATGGCGCCAATGGACCCCATACCCTTTGGTAGGAGTCCTAGGTGTTGTTGACAGATGGAGAGCTGATTACTGTGGAAAAGTTGTGGAGAGAAATAGGGTGAATGAGACATGGAGGGAGAGAGCTCTGGAGAAGAGGTGATGGAAAGTAAAGGGACATGGCCTGGGACAGATGATACGTGAATCATTACCTCAAGTCCATACTGTATTTTCTTTCACAAGTCCTCTGCCTCTGCAATCTCCTTGCCATCGTCACAGATGTCATTCTCACCTTTTTGAACATATGCCTGACAAGTGGATCAGTAAATAAATTAAATCCACTAACCACATTCCCATACAAGCACTATACTGCTACAAACCACACATTCACCCCATAAACATGCACAAACACACACACACACACATGCACACACACAAACACACAATCACACAGAAATATAACAGAGACACAAATGTACTTGCATATATAAACACATACAGAGGATTAAACTCATTATTTTTCTTACCAATTAGAACAGTCATGAAATGGCCAGTGGGGGTCAGGCATATCAAGTGGGGGAGGGCTTTGCCTGATTTAATTAATTCTATAATGGTGTCAATGATGCAAAACTGAATCAATAAATCTCTTATGGTAAAAAAACCAAAGCGTCCCCTAGCTCAGTTAGTCCAAACCAGACCCCTTGGTCCTAACATGATATAATATTCTATATTTGCTACTGTTCGGAGCAGTCTTATATGTTGGAGAACAAAAATGGCTATAGTGCAGGCCCTTAGGCTGGGGGGGTTCCCTGGGTTCCCGGGAACCCTCCCGCAGTCACAGATTAGTTCCGGCCACCCTATTATTGTATCATCCACTTTAATCCCTAGGGAATATATTTGTTGCTCTCATAATTAGATTTGCATTGAACGGTTTCGCCAATATATTTACGCGCATTTGCCTTTATTGCCACTTCGGCTTAACTTACTAGCACTGCTCACTGCTGCTTACTCCGTTGTTTTTGATATGGGACGGCCGGAACAGAGGGAAAGAGAGCGCAAGAGATTAGCTAATTTGTGCAAATCTCTTGACAGCTTTTTCCTTTCCAAGAATGTGGCTATCCCATTTTTGGATCATATCCTCTTCAACCTTGACAGCCGGTTCTCACCACTTTCAACCACTGCCACATCTCTGCTTACTCTGGTGCCTGCCATCATTTGTGCAAGAAATGTTCAGTGAACTCGACAATGCAATTATCATAATGACTTGCCATCACCTGAGCTTGTGCCACAGGAAATAATTCGATGGAAGTTACAATATGAAAATCTACCCCCCGACAAAAGACCATCAACAGTAGCCGCTGCCGTTAAGGAATGTGATCCTCTTTACTTTCCAAATATCAGAGTACTCCTCAAGATTGCATGCACCATACCTGTCACTTCTTGTGAATGCGAGCGGAGTGCCAGTAAACTTAGGCGCCTCCATACATACATGCATGCCTCAATGGCCCAAGAGAGGCTTACATCTTTAAGCATTGCTACATATTCATTATGAAAAAGACATAAATCTTGAAGAAGTTGTAGATATCTTCACTAAATTGCACTCAAGGAGAATGGAACTTGACTCACTAATTAAGCCCTAAACTTGAACTTGAGATCAATTTGCACATGCATCCTTTTTGATTTGTTCTTATTATTTAGTTTATCAGAAATCATAGTGATTCAGGTCGTATTATGTATAATAATAGTTCCAGGTTTAATGAATAAGGAACCCCCCCAGTTTACAACCAGCCTACGGGCCTGTAGTGCCCAGCAGGGAATCAGTTTTACCAAGGGGGTGGGGTAGGGGAGGGGCAATTATACTCCTGGTATCATGCACACACACACAACATACCCACATTCGTATTTTTACCATAATCACACACACCCTCCATACTATCCATCACCCCTGCTTCCGTAGCACCGATCACACAAACGCACACTCATAGCACGCACACACACACACACACTCACTCTCACACACAGACACATGCACACACAGACACATGCAGATACACACGCACGCACAGTGTGTGCGTATGTAGCGTATTGGGGTCCAACAAGGGGCTACGCCCAACTACATAGACTCACAAAACACACGCACACACTCGCGCGCACACACACACACAAGCACACACACACACACACAAACACACACACACACACACACACACACACACACACACACACACACACACACGTCCACAATTCAGTGTAAGGATCCGAGCTGAGCGTACAGTTTTCATACATACGTACTGCTGTACTGCTCCGCTGAGGCATTCGTTCGTAGAATCTGTACTGGGACACGCCTCCCGTTGTTTCGGGCCTGGACTCATGTCGCATTCCAGGAACGACCCCCCGTTCCGCGCACGAGTTCCGATTCCAAACCATTTTTCGATATTCAATTTTTTGGAAAACGGGTAGACTACAAAATTGATGGTTATTTGGTTAATTCGTTTTTACGGCAGAATGAAATAATGGCTATTGTGTAGCGAATTTTAACAAGTGGAATAATGAATCGAACCTAATTTGCGGTCATAATTTTATTATTCTTGAATAGAAAAACAAATAATTGAAATGGCCGAAATATACACGGACCGATACTTACTCGTGCTATGAGGTGTTGTGAGGCTGGATTAAATTGTCCTTTACTATGTATGGTACATGTATGTCTCCACATTAACTATAGACACTGAATCTTCACTGATTGAATTTGTTGTATTTTAAATGTTGCTTTCTGTGGTGGTAAATTGTCTCTTTCTTTCTGTAGACTTGATTGGTGGGTTGTTTCCATCAGTTTTTCATTGCTCATATTTACATATGACAATGGAAAGGTGAGCTTTCATGGCTGATATGCATCCAACTTGTCCTACACTGCCTGATACCATATCAACATTTCAACTTTCTATACAAACCCATACATATTTCCTCTTGCACTTAGCTTAATTTGAACATTTCCTTAATTGTATAGCATACAGTTATAAATAATTAATTCTTTTAAATTCATTTTATAATTTATTGATTCATTTAACTCAGGAATACGACCAGATAATACTGCAAACCTAACTACCTAGGACACAAAACGGCATTATAAACATGATGACTACCTAGCAAGTAGAGCCTAGTGTTTGCTCTGACCACAGTAATGCTTAGCCTTCCATATAGCCCAGACACTGCTGAAAACTTGGGACAAGCATTTCGAGTAGCAATCCTGTAGTGTAGTAAGTCTGTTGAGACACCTGCTGGCTTCTCTCATTTAACTTTTTATTCAGTTATAAACATAATAGATGCAGGCCAAGCTTTGTAAATTGATCATGGCAGATAGACTGTTCAAAATGAATGATGCATCGAAGCTTTACATGTAGGTCGTGTAACAGTTCTCTGAATGCATGCATTACTGTTTTCACACATCTGTCTCATTGAATGTCAAATACTTTACCTTGAAATCTGGTGACTGAAAGGTTATACAGTTGAGCAAGTGTATTTAATCATATGCATTGTCACTGTCCAATGTAGGCATTACCGAAACACTGTTCCTGTATTGATGCAGTTCAAGAGATTATCTCTTATACATCATGTATCAGGCAGCGCTGTCCTTATCTATGTTTGTATATCTGTCATTTGTCAACTTCATTTATTGGATTTGTCTGGGATACAATTATAATTATGGTGCTGTTTATTTTGCAACATTTTTTTTTAATGCATCTTGGTATGTGTGATAGTTTTTAAAAAATGATTGTATTGTGAAACATTCTGCTAGGTGGGCATTAATTAATACATCTTCTCAAAGGCAACAGGTACACACACATTTGTATTATGCATGGGAGGGAGACCGCTTCTCTTTCATTGTTTTGTTTCTGAATTCTTTGAGAGTCGGCATTGCCCTCTACAAAATGACTCTTCTTCATGGAGTGATGAGGCATGGAGTTTTATTAGCCCTACATTTCAACGCAAGTGTATCACATTTTGGCAAAACTTGAAATTAAGCGCTAGATCCCTTTTCACGGTAATGATCCTATTTTTACTCGAGTGATGACATCATTATTATTGTGTGCATATTTAGACACATGTTTACAACTGATTGAAATTAGAAAGGGCGTGCATTGCCTTGTTCACTTAGGAACTTTGCTCCCATGACAATTTTAGCAACCAAAGAATGATGTCCGTGTACTGCAATATTTACCGCTTCTAAAATTGTTGTGTGTATAGCTAACAGAGCCTATTGCAGTGGCTTTGAAAGGATTCATCAACTCTAATATTTGCATCTCTGTATCATTGTGTTGAGCCCATGCCTTCCCTTATCCGAACGCCCTTCTCCAAAAGCCTTGTCAATGTGGGTGCGTGGTATGTATGTGCGTGTGTATGTGCGTGTCACAAAGGGCGCGGATTGAAAGCTTGCGCTTGTCTACATGTGAGTGTATGTATATGCGTGTGTAAGTGTATTTGTGTGTCAATGCACCATTTACAATCATAGTGGATTGAAAGTTGAGTAGTATGCATGCACAAGCCTTCTTATAGGCATACATGCATAAACCCAAGCGTATCGGTACACACACAAAGTGTAATACGTACTATAGTAACCGACCTTGTATATGAAAAAAAAGTGACTTGCGGTGTTAGTTATAATTGCAGAAATTATTAATTGAGCTTTGCGTCAAATTATGCAATTAAATTGCTTCTTAATTTTTCCAAATGGGGCCGGGAACGAGCGAGGGTGCAAGAGTAGCGCATTTCCGCCATTTTTAACACATTGGTGTATAGTGAGTGCAAAATCCAACACTAATCAAGATTTATAGCTGGTGGAATACTGTATTTAGGTCAGAAAACTGCATTGTATGTACTTGTCTACAGAAAGCACTATTTTGCCTCCAGAAACCGAAACTTAAAGGGGTTATTTTCTTTTTAGAATCTAAGACAGAGAATAGTGAGCAACAAGATTCCGTTGTCACAAGTGAGTATCATCATGGAATAGTTAGTAATTATCAAGTATAGGTTTTTGCTGTACATTATTATTAGCCAGTATTCTTCAATATTTTATACAAACGGATCACGGATAATTCATATTTTTAAATATGCACAATAGAAATCATGTGGTGGAATCTCAGAAACAAATAACTTTTACAACTTTGATGACCGCTCTTTTCTCCATATGAGCAACTCGGCAGCTTGCCTCTCCTCCTCGGGTGTAAGTGATGTTACACACTCATGCACTTCATAATTACCACTTCTAATGTCCCTGTTGCAACCAGCACAATGTCTTATAACATCTGATAGCAGCAGAGGAGTATTGTATTTGATGCTGGTCTGACATGTGACAGATCATCGTCTGAGCAAAGGGACAGTTCACAATGCCAGATGCTGCTATGCACTCTGTGAGGCACTTGGTGCAAACCAGTGCACTGCCATCAATTCTAGTGGCTGTGAAAGAACGTTGGAACATAGTGCACACTTCAGCTTCTCTAAGATCGACAGGTTGTTCACGCTGGCCAAAGTTGTACTAGGCTGATGCAATAAAGCTGGCTAAGATGCAATCTTCTGAAGATGAGCTTATTAGGTGATATGCCTGCCTGGTGAACGCTTTCTACTTTTGACCTTTTTGTGTGTCCATGCACATGCACTGAAGTGCTCACATACCTGTGCACCATGATGTAAATTACATTGTACCTTATATTGCTGAGTGCCACTGAGACTGTACGCTTGTGACGCACCCCCTTCATTATGGCATTGATTGTTCTCTCCATCAAACGCTTACATAGCAAGCAGAAACTTTCAGGATGTGTGTTGGCATCCTCCAGAAGTGTGTTGATGTCAAAAGAGCTATGAATGCAATGCATTGCATTCATAGCTGATCATTTGCTTTGCCACAGCCTCTGTCCACACACTCTACAACACATGGGTACTTTGCTTTATGTGATATAATCCATACCTATTATCATGCACTAGGTACATATACATGTACGAATGAAACCACAACTTGTATCGCGATTATTCATGAAATACGCTTCGCTTTGCTTGTTCGTGGTGATAGAAAATGCGCCACCATTTTAGGTTCGTAAATACGTATTGCCACATGCCTCCCGATCACTACCGTTGTATGCTTACCTTCCAATTTTGTTCCTAAAGTTATTTTAGTCTTATTTTGTAATGGCCCCTCCAAAATACGTGCCGCGTGCAGCGGCGGCGGAGCAATAAAAAAAGTGATACGGCGGACGGGGGGGGGGGGGGGGGGGGGGGGGGGGGGAAGGGCCTGCAGTAGACCAATTATGAGCGGGGGGGGGGGGGGGGGGGGGGATCCCTTGTGCTATACATAGGAAACCATGTTTATAATAGTGTGGTAATATCATGAACAAATGAAATGAGCTAGCTGCATACATACATGCATTTTCAAATGTATTACTTTACATTACTGTGAAGAACGATTACATGTGTTTGGCAAACCACAACTATAGTTTTGGTTTGCCAAACACATGTATGCGTTCTTCACAGGACAAAATGAAGTCATTCATAGCTTTCTCTATGTCAATGCTCCTGTCTTTGTGTATACATATCATCATTAAATGATTCAGCCGTTCTTGTGTCATGGTTGTGAGTATAGGTATGTTTTCACATGCCGCAATGAAGAAAATGATTGTTCTGCTGTTGCAGAAGTAGCAGGCATGACCAATAGCAATTGAAGAAGCCTTGATATTTGTGGGAAAATGCTCTTATAGAGGGCAATTTTTTCCTTAAATGTATACTGTAGGAGAAAAATTTTGCACAGTACATATTCAGTCTTGACCATTTTCAATTCTGTTAGCAGCTCATATTCCTCCAAATACACTTTCCACCTTGGCATAAAAGGCAAAAGAAGTCCAGGACTTCTAAATAGTATCTACGATACATTACTTTAGGTGTTGCATCAAAATAAGTACTACTACTGGCTTCATCTATACGCTTTGATATTGTTCTTTTGCGTGGTAGCACTGGCTCTTCACAGTGAAATTCATCAACCTTTGAAACTAGCTCTTCCCAAATTTTCTCAAAGCAGACATCACTTCTTTGCTAGAAAGAATAACAGCAGCAAGCATTTTTGCCTCTGTAGCACACATTGTCTTCTTTTGGAGAGCTTTGCTCAGTGTGTCTGTTATGCTGAAAAACTTTTCTCCTACAACTAATCCGAATAAGAATGAAAACTTCTCCATTATGGTCAATATTCCTCGAGCCTGGCAAGTAGCTTCTGCATGAGTTTCCTTTATACTCCTCAAGTATCTCTTCTAGGACTGCATGGATTACTGAATAATTCAAAATGACTAATTTCAATGACTCAGCTCGCACTGTCCATCGTGTAGGGCACAATGGTCATACTCCCATAGTTTCTGGTGAAAGTTCTTGTTTTAGTTTTAAGAGCATTGCTTTTTTTTTGCACTGTACTTGAAAACTTTTCCAAGCTCAAGAACAGTGTCAAATGTGTCAGCCATTGTATGGAACGGCAAGTGTCTTGGACAGCAAGGTTGAGACAGTGTCCCATGCAATGAAGATAAAGATCTCAGCTCTTGGTTCAATCTGCTGAATTTGAGCTGCAACACCGGATATTCTACCAGACATGTTGCTGGCACCATCATAACACTGCCCACGACAACGTTCCAAAGTGTAGCTTTTGAGTTATCAGTAGCATAGAGGCCTAAACAGTCCCCAAAAACTTCAAAAGCATCAGGGCACACATGTCTGATGCATATTGTAAGCTATATGTGGATAAAAACATTATTGTTATAAATTTTTATGTTAAATCACTTACAAATTTTAATTTACCTGCACTGTCAAGGAAACATCCACTGTCTCATCAGCACTCACACAATACCACAAGCTGGAGTAAACTTCCTTCACTATAGATCGCTGTATTTGATGAGCCATGATTCGTACAATTTCATTTTGTGTATCGTGTGAAGTATAAGACCTTTTTTGCTGTAGCCATTTATTCAGCACATCTGAATCACCTGCCCTAACCTTCAGGAGTTGGTACAGATTTCCTCTTTCTTCTTCATGACCACGTAATGGTAGTGCCTGTCGAGCTAGGTATTCAATAGATGTAAAAAATTTGCGAAGGCAATTCCTTGCTTCAAGTTGTTCTGCCACTAACTGCCTTTGAAGTTGAACATTGATTTCAACTCCTCTCACATGATGCTTCCACTTAAATACTGCTTCCTTGTGGCACTTACTTGTGCGATGAAGTTCAAACACTCTTGATGCATCTTTCCAGTTGTTAAAGCCAGATGTGATGAAGGCAGAATCTTGATTTGACTTGCAAGACCATTTGGTGTAGAACATGTACTGTCATTTCGGCACACAAAGCAGTATACTTTGTTGTTTTTGCATTCCCAATGTAGCCAGTCGGACCAGAGCTTATTATCAAACCAGGTGGGTTGAAATGAACGATACTCTGGTTTTGTCAGGCCAAACCGTCTCTCCAGAGCGTGGTTGATGAGGCTTATCCCACAGTTCAAGCTCTGTACCTTCATCTATAGTAGACGTTGAAATTGATGTGGCACTCATAGTAGCGTGAGTATAATCAGTCTCGGACTTCGAAAGCTGATCAGAAATTGTAGCGCAGTCCGCGGCATTGGCATGATAGGATGACAGTCCAAATTAGTGCCTTCCTGGTCCACTTCGTCAATTGTGGTGCCATTCTTGGCACCAAACACAATTACTGTTTGTCTAAAGCGTTTTGCCATCTTCGAGTCCTCGAAGCCAGTCGTAATACGTTAATGGCACGCGTAACGCCCGGGAAAAAAGCAATTTCTTTGCACACTGTATCTCCATATCGGATAAAGCAAAAATTAACGAACAAACCAAATCAATAGCGGTAGGACCCTTCTACATATAGGTACCTATTTTGAACCAATTTGGACACTCCTACCTGAAGATGTGGCCGTTTTGAACCCTACGGGGGTATCGGATCTTGAAACGTCGTTACCCCGCAAGTGTAAGACACCAAAATGAATTTTCACATATAGTAATGGTGTGTTATGTTGTGTTAAAAATAGGAACCCGATAGCGTTAATATTTCGGAAGATATATCGATATAAATTTTATGTTATAAAATAAAATCCACAAGACCCATTTTCGTATAGAACGTTCCATGACCATTCAAGGATTATACGATATCAAATTTGAAGCAATTTTTAACTCATTACTGCCGTCAGCGTCACTATTCCTTTGAAGTGAGAAAGTGTGGGAATGCGGAATGTGGGTCTGTGGCAGAGTGAGGCTGTATACTGAAGAATTCTTTAAGATTAAGTTGTTCCCAGACCCTATGATGAAAGATGATGGGCATTTCAAATTATTTGAGGAAATTCATGGAACAGACACTTCAGCAAAAGACAGACCTTCACTCAAGAGAGGTAAAGAAAGTTATATGCCTTTCTATGCAAGTGTACAACATGCCAAGAACAGTAAAATGATGCTATGTTGTGATGGTATTTTAAACACTAATAAATAAAACAGATGTTGCCTTAAAAATTCCGCCGTCATTCATTTGATTATTTTCTAATGAGTGTAGGCCTATCATGGCTATCCTTTTTAAGACATGTGTAGGTACTTGTGCAACGCTGCTAACTTTGATGTAATTCAATACACCGATACAACCAAGTCACCGTCACTAAGCAACGTACATACACACAGCTGCATACTATGACATATAAATATAATACATACACGTGGTCTAGTCTTACTGACGTAATATGCATACGTAATAATACATGCAGTGGTGCTACATACGCCCTTTCTAAATTAAGCTTGTCCACAAGCATGACATAGATATGGCCCATAACGCTCAGGCAGGTTTCTTGTGCGTTGAGGGTATCGTCGTTCCTGGCTAGGGTTATCCGGAACTCCAATTTCATCAATGAAATGATCGATCTGTGGAGGAACCCAGGAATTGTGACCCTCACTGTCATCTGCAGGAGATGCATCATCACCGGGTTGTGGCTGCAACCGATGGCGAATTCTGTTAACATGAACAACCTTTGTTCTTACACCATCGGATATTTCAAGATTTACTTCACTCTTTATCGCCTTCACTATCCACATTCCTTCCCAGCGAGACTGTAATTACCCTGCTGTAGGAATAGATAACCACACTGCCTCACCAATCTTGAACTTCCTTCCTCGAGCCTTGTATGTTTTATCGTATGCTTCCTGCTGATGAAAGGCTTCATTCTTCAACTTTTCATGCACAAAATCTTGCAACTCGGAAAACTTGACCCGTAACTGATGGAAATATGTTCCAGTGTCGAATGCAATTGCCTTATCAATAACAGGTGGAATCTTTGGTGGTCTTCCAAACATGAGCATGAAAGGCGAAACTCCAGTTGAGGAATGAACGGCTGTTCTATAAGCAAATAAGGCCATTGATAAATAACGTTCCCAATCGGATTCTTTTTCCACATATGCTCTCAGCAGTTGTAACAGAGACCTGTTAAACCTCTCCACCATTCCATCACACTGTGGATGATACGCTGTTGTAAGACTTTTGTTGATGCAAAATGTATCCAGCATATTCTTCATTAGCATACTTTCGAACGCACGACCCTGATCAGAATGGATCACCTCCGGCAGTCCAAACACACTGCATGCACAGCTTTACTAAAGCATTGGTAATCGTTGCAGCTGTCTGATCAACCATCGGAATGGCTTCTGCCCATTTTTTGAAATAGTCTTGGACCACCAACAAGTAACGATTACTATTTGATGACAAGGGCACCTCAAGTACATCCACAGCAATCATCTGCCAAGTCCTTCCTATTGGTACATTCTGCATTGGTGCTCGAACAGGCATGAGTAGCTTGGTACGTTGGCAAACAACACAATTGCGACAATACTCTTCAACATCTCTCGCCATGTTTACCCAAAACACCTCCTGTCTTAACCTGGCTAAAGTCTTCTCTGCTCCTTGGTGACCTGCACTCGGTACATCGTGACAAGACTGAAGAGCTTGTTTACGAAGAGTCTCAGGAATCAACGGTACCTCAATGACATCATCACATGGCCCTGCACGCTATACCATCAACTGCAGTAACCACCAACTGTTGCCACAATTGCGCATATCGTCGAAGTGGCTGTTCACTCCAACTACTGGGCTTGCTTCTAGAAGTCTTCAAAGCCTTAATGACCTTCCTGAGTACGCGGAATCTTGTTCTTGAGCCAAACGCAAAGCCGCTCGATCTTCCCAAACACCAACAACTGCTGTGCATGGTTGCCGAAACGGTGCACGATGGTAAACGTGAGAGTGCGTCTGCATTGCTGTTCTGGGAACCTTTCCTGTACTGAACCACAAGATCGTACTCTTGCAGTGCAAGTGCCCACCGACATAAAAGCCCTTCCATCTTTTGAGCTGAAAGCCTTGTAACGGTGCGTGGTCAGTAAGAACTGTGAAAGATCGTCCCAGAAGATAGTGTCGAAACTGTTTCGTGCCATAGACTATTGCTAAGCACTCTTTCTGTATGACACTATAATTCTTCTCTGATTTCGAAAGAGCACGGCTAGCATAAGCTATCACATGGCCATCTTGTTGTAGTACAGCAGCGATTCCAACATCGCTGGCATCAGTCTCCAGAATGAAAGGAGTAGCTTCGGACCCGAATTGAGGATAGACTAGAATAGGTGCTTGCGTTAGCTTCTCTTTGAGTAAGTTGAAAGCATGGTCGCATTCTGACGTCCAACGAAAAGAAACATCCTTTTGTGTCAGCTCATGTAATGAGGCAGCGATTGTAGCAAAACTCTGAATGTAACGTCTGTAGTACGAGGCAAGGCCTAAAAATTGGCGTACCTCTGATGGATTCTTTGGAGTCGGCCATTCCTTAACAACTCGAACTTTTCCTTCATCGGGCCTCATACCTTGTTCGCTGAACACATGTCCAAGATAGTAGACTTTGTCATGTCCGATATGACACTTGCTTCCACGTAATGTGAGACCAGCGTTCTTCAAGCGACTAAAAACAACATTCAAATGCTTGATGTGTTCATCCTTTGATTTCGAATGTACCAACACGTCGTCAAGGTAAGTTGTCACAAAATTCAGACCACGAAGAACCTTGTCCATCAACCTTTGAAATGATCCAGGTGCACCCGTAAGTCCAAATGGCATGCGTTTAAAATGAAACAATCCCAGACCAGGACCTGGGCAAAATGCCGTCTTCTCCACATCAGATGGTGCAATTGGAACTTGCCAATACCCTGACCTAAGATCAAGTGTGGAAAATATCGTACACCCGCATAGACGGTCTTGAACTTCGTCTGGAAGAGGTAAGGGATAGGCATCTTTAGTGGTTTGCTTGTTTAAAGCTCGATAGTCCACGCAGAGACGTATCTCCCCTGTTTTCTTCTTCACATATACTGCTGGAGCCATATCCAGGGACTGCTGCTCTCCTCAATGATTCCCTCCTGTAACATTTCCTTCAACAAACCTTCAACTTCTGCTCTGTATTCAGCTGGAACTCTGCGTGGTGGTACCTTTAGTGGAGACCCTGTTGTAGGAATGAGGTGGTGTGTCAGCGTTGTCTTGCCCGGTGTACTTTTAAAGAGATCTTTAAAACTTTGGAGGAGATCCACAAAGGAACCATCAGGGCAAGTCGGAAAATCAATCTTATCTGTGTTTCTGAAGCACGGCACGGCACACTTCTCTTGATCAATTTCCCCCTGCAACACGTGACCACCATCATAGTCCATACCTTGTTTGTTGTTCAGATTTACAGCAGCTGTGCATGCGGAATCAGGTACAGACTGCACTGAACGTTGTGGAACAGAGCCTTGACGACACACTCGAACTGGACATTGACCAAAATCAAGCATCAGTTTTTGTGCATGCAGGAAATCAGCACCCAGAATACAAGGAGACACTAGATCCTTAACTACCAAGAAATCATGTGTGACAGATGATGTAATCCCAGGAATGCACACAGCTGCTTTGACAAACCCTAAAACAGAAAGCTCCTCTCCCGACGCTGTAACTAAATGCACACTCTTCCCATTTGAACGTTGAACTAACCCGTTTTTCGCACCCCTTATTAGTTCTTCTTTAACCAAAGACACTGAAGAACCCGAATCAAGCATTACTTTAGTTGATACCCCACACCACTCATCAGAAATTGTTGCTAACCTATTGTTGACGCAAGCTACCAACGTTATTTCATCGGGGCCAGTTAATGACGAGGGGAGTACCTGTTGCCCCGACCGTTGGCAGGTACTCCGTTGAAGTTTTCCTGATGCAATTCGCAGTCCTTCGCTAAGTGTCCCAGCTTTCCACACCTGTAACACTTTCGTTGCTCTGGTTGTCGGCGTTTTGGGCAATTCCGTTGCAAATGTCCTGCTTCCTTGCAGTAAAAGCATTTCTTCACCCCCGTTGGCCGCGCAAGGGCTGCGACTTGCTCGGAAAGGGCTTCAATTTGCGCGCCTAACCGCTGCTCAAGCTCCTGAACCCCTTGACCACTCGACCCCACAGCTACAACGGAGTGTTGCTCTTCAATGCTCAACAAAAGCCTAGCTCGCTGAACTGTGTCGTTGAAGTTCTTTATTTCTCCCGAAGCCCGCAACTGTTTAGTAATTGACGTGGGAAGTCCCGCCATTAACTGATGTAGAAGTAACTGGTCTTTTGCATTAGCTTCAATACCAGGCATAGCATGTGAGAGCATTTTCTTCAAATCATGAACAAAGACCGACAGAGCTTCTCCCGGTAACAACCTTCGGTTGTGGAATTTGTCCAATGTTACAACTCCGTTGGCATCAGAACGTCAACAATTTTCTGCTTTGCTCTTTTGTAGTCTTTCTGCACATCTTCGTCCAATTCCAACCAAACAGCCCAGTGCCTCGCCGTCCAGTAACGTAGGCAATTTTGCAGCTTTTACGGCGTCATTCCAACCATTGGCTGCGCTGCAAATGTCAAATCTCTTGAACCATTCAGTAGCATCCCCCGACGCGAAAACTTTCGGAACACTAGCTAACATGACCATTGGATGAACTGAACCACTCTCTGCTACCAATGTAACGCTGCTAACTTTGATGTAATTCAATACACCGATACAACCAAGTCATCGTCACTAAGCAACGTACATACACACAGCTGCATACTATGACATATAAATATAATACATACACGTGGTCTAGTCTTACGTAATATGCATACGTAATAATACATGCAGTGGTGCTACACTTGCAAATGCATGGAATCGATGAGCTACAGCTACGTTGAAAACTGAATTAGGTTTTTATTTTTAAGTTAGAGGTTACAAAGAAGCGAAGAAACTTGTTCCGCGGGATTTTCTGCATGATTAGTCCATGTCAAATTATGATTTAATTTTCGTATAGAACGTTCCATATACTGCCGTATAAACGCCGTACCTATCAAATTGTACTCACGAATGCTATAATCGTGGATCACAAAAAGTTCATGTCATAGATACAATAGGTTAAATGCTTTGCTCTTATACAAAACGTTCAATATTGATTGCAATGAAGGGCTGTTCTGTGGTAACTTTCCCATAACATTTTGAGATTGAGGAATTCCGTAAGTCATCAAACCAATATGTTACATTATCTTCAATTGATGCTACTTCTGCAGAATGGTGCCCTACTGACTCAATAGGGATGATTTGAATTCGTTTACTACTGTAATTTGCCAACATTGGTATTGAACATGCAGACTGGTCATCAACGCTACTGATGTCCTGGCACATAGCGTCTTCATAATCTTCTCATCTGGTCTTGAAAAACATTTGGAGACTTTGATAAAACAGTTTGTAGTGTTGACATGGAATCGTGCAGTGCTGCATCAGTACACATGATGGGTTGTGTTGATGGATGTGTCTGTAAGCTAGTACATTCATCACTCGTCGGCTGTTTCAAAAAAAAGATCGAATAATTTTACCGCGATCTTTGGAAATTCTGTCCTCTTCTTTCTCCTTGGCACACCGCTTCGTGCGACCTTCCATCTATATCAGGTCGATCGTGTATATATGCATCATTGAACGTACGTAAAATAAAGAATCCTCACTAGCTAGGAATTAGACAACTAGCAAAGCAACGACAGAGTGGATAATAAGGTATATTATTAAACTTACCTAGCCTGCTTTGTATACACCTTGGAAATTTGAATTTCGAAACTCTAGGAATACTATCCGACAAAAGCAAGTATGCAGATTAATACTTGATCACTGTATCAGTCGGTCATTACTAAATTTTATACTCACCTTTAAAGCATTGAAAAGCGATCCGACAACAGCAAATCACACTGAATTGAGACGTAAATAATGTGTTGTAGAAAACTCAACTGTATTGGAATTCCATAATTTTGATAGTGGGTAAGTATGTATGTGGCAAGGCCATTATTACATTGTAAACGCACAAGTATTTGCATGGAAAAGAACAAACGTATGGGACAAAAGGTTATACATCATGTCACTGAAATTCTGCATGCTTATCATGTGTATGTGCTGATGATTCTGATAGAAATAGCGTCATTTACAGATGTGTGTTTGTTCGAATTGCATCTTGTCAAATGAGGCTTGTCAAATTAACTGCTTAAAACTGGAGCTGTAAATGCAAAAATGCATCTGCTCAATGTTCTGTTGCCTTGACTGTGGAACAATTACATCAGAGTAAAAAAAAAACAATGAATCCTTCAGCACTTTTTTGCTGGCAGAGGTGCTCACGATCACCTTTTTCTTTTGTTAGGAGTGGGGAGGTTGCTTCTTGTTGGTTAATATGTACGGCAAAGCGTATGATGCTAGCTGTAAGCTTACTGGCAAAATATATAGATAATGATGGTATGATTTAGCTGTAGAATGATTTGTCCTGGTTACTTTATTTGCCATATTATTCACGATATGCTTTCAATGTTAGATCTATTAATTGCTTGCTGGAAACACTGCAGCAAATGGAGTGGAGGGTAGAAAAGAAAATTTGCAGAAGACTTTGGACATGGTTACAAGAGCTATTGAATGGCTGCCCTCAACAGAAGACCTAGTGAGTGTGTAGAGCACATTACATACAATCTCAGCTGTATAGATTTGGGGTAGATTAGGGTGCAAGTTTAATAATTCTCACATTCTTTTTAGGAATTAAGGGAGCAGCTGGAGTCCTCATAAAAATGAGCTTGAGCAGCTCATCTCAGAAATCAGACCTCATGGTAAGTTCAAGAAAATTAAGCTGGTTATGTCATTGCACTCACTCATAATATCATGTCCATTGTGATATACTTATGATTTACTATAAATAGAACTTGTCTGGCCACACCTCACAGGGAAAATTGTCCCTTTTTCCTTACTTGTACTATTGATTGATTAGTAATTCTAATCTTAGTAATTTTCTCTTATTAGAAAGTTCACTTCTTGTACTCTGGAATATGACAATGATGATGGTGAGAAGGCTACAAAGCCGAGTACCGCTGCCAATCATTCTACCATAATGGGACAAACCACACTAGGATCTCTGGGAAAGATATGTGGGCTAATATATATTGATGTCGTATTGTATTACAGACAACCACATGTCACTTCACATTGTTCCCAATTTCTATTAAATGCACCACCCAATAGCAAATGCTGCAACAGATAAATTTATTCCATCTCAGTTCAGGGAGACCAAGACCAATAGCAGGTGCACAGTGATTTAGGACAAGGACATTGGGTCAGGGTATTACGATGTTTTTATACATCAATACAGTCACAGTACCCTAAATTACCCTATTTCATTACTATTATGTGGATTATTCAAATTGAATTTTATTTAGGATGACAAAGGGAGAAAGATGATGAAATGTGGTTAAAATTAGTTTTCACTACTATTTTAATGACAGATAGTTTCTTAATATTAAGTATGCACTTGGAAGAATTATTTAGTCTCAACTAAAGTATACTACATATATATAATAGTTTGCATACTCTGAATGGGACGTTATTGATTCTGAATACGGGGAAAAGGATTGAAAATTTGTAAAATTGATAAACTCATGTCTAGGACAGGCAAGTGCATACTGGGAAATATGATTTGTGAAAGTTGCTTCATCGTTGTCATCACTATAAAGTGTGCCACTTTTCGTCACATTCAGGTTTGGTGCTGCTAACGACCTCTTTACTAAAGTATACAAATCAGAGAACAATGTTGAAAAACTTTAATCATTACTAACTGTCAATTTCCTATGGTGGAAGAAAGAGAAGTATATAAAGCTGCGTATGAAAGCAGCATTTGATGATGAGGCTTTGATTGACGATGTAGAAAGAAAGTATATGTTAAAAAAGCTGTGGGAAAACAAGATTTGCTGTCTTAGACAAAAGTGGAAAACGCTTCGTTATTTTAATTATATCATCTTGATTATGTTGGCTTGAATGTTTAAAAAAAATTTTATTAGTAATGTAACTACTGAATGGATTTGTGTAACATATTTTCATATTAAAATGATTTTTCTAATTTAACACACCAAATGGACAAATGTCCTCATGGACCCTACTTTTAAATCAGTGATGTATAATCCATCACTCAAATGATTTGTCTGTTTAGAAGCAAACTGTTCTTGTTTAACTCAGGTCTGGTGTGATACATATTGAATGTAAATTTGCATTTTGTGTATTGATTTTTGCAGTGACATGTATCATCAATTGCAGTTAATGTCTTCACCACTACGTATGGACACAACTTTGTCACAAATGGCTCAACTGCATTCAGAAGATGGAGGTGAGTTACGGTTGTGCAAGAGTTCCTTATAAGTGAGTTAAGTCACAGTGTAATGCATTTAACCAATCAGTTAGTAACACAGCAATGATCTTTTATATCTAAATTTAATTAGAAATTGTCGTGTATCGATTACATACTGATTTGTTCTTTCTTGTTCACCAACCTTAGAATCACTGTTGATTAAATTTATGGAGGCATGCAGTTAGCAGTTTGGTGCTCTGCCCGCTTTTGCTATTAGATCCACTACCCTCTGTGTCTTCAGGGGATAAAAAACATTTGTATGAAAAGTTCTGATCATGTATATTGTGCACATAATAATTTTTTTTTCATCCAGGAACATATACAAAAATAATAACACAGTACATAAACATTAAACAAACAAATTACACATACAATCGGATCTTGCTCTACGACAGTGGGATAATTCTAGACAGGATGGCTGTAGCATTGGCACGAACTAGATGGACATTAAGCCGGCCATTAATGTCATTCAGCACAACTGACTTGGACTTGCATGTAGAGGTGGCGAGTCTGGAGGCGATTGATGAAATGATAGAAGAGGCCTCATCGCCCCAAGCTCCATACGATTCTGCCACCATGGGGACACATACCCATCCAAGTTCCGAACATTTGGGATCATTAGCTTGATGTACAAATCTTGTAAAATAGTTCCTATTGCTAGCTAATTAACTTTGTATGGTTTGTAGATTCCGTGACACTCAGCAAATTAAAAAAACACATCTAATTTCCATACATTGCTATAGGCTGAAAATGGTTTTATGGTCGCTGAGTGTCAAGCAGAATCTTGGCATTCAAAAACCATACAAATTTCAGTAGCTACCAATGGGAACTATTTTATAAGACACAATTATAGAGATTCGCCTCTTATCACGAAACCATGAGGTGTGGAAACCCATGTAATCCCCATACATTGCTATAAGACTATTCACTGAGTGTGATGCAGAATCTTTGCATTCACAAACCATACGTCAATGTTATACAAGTGGATGAAAAAGATTCGCCTCTTATCAGAAAACCATGAGGTGTGAAATCCGATGTAATTCCCATACATTGCTATAGGAGTTTTTTATCAAGCACAGTCTTGGCATTCACAAGCATTACAAATTTAAGTAGCTACCAATGCGAACTATGTGACAAGATTCGATCCCAGATGAAAGTGATTCCTCTCTTTTATCAGGAAACCATGACATGTGAAAAACCATGTAATTCCCATTCATTGAGTGTCCCACTGAATCTTGGCATTCACAAACGATACAAATTTAAGTAGCTACTAATGGTCAGTGTTATACAAGATTCGATCTCGTAATGGTTCTGCCACACCAACAGGGTAAGTATGCATTAAAAAAACTAGAAGAAACCATATTTCATTCCAGATTGTCTCTTATTCTGTGCAGCTTGAGCCCAGTGATTTCGCAGCTCCACCTCACGTGCTTGAGCCTGCACAGGGAATACAGCGATCATGCTCTGTTACATCTAAAAAGGCAGACATCCTACCTGGTGGATGAGGTAATGGAGTTGGTGCTTCTTCTTCTGCATGTTGGTAGGAGCAGGTCCCTTGGGCTGCGCATTGTTAGAACTCATCAACACCATTATTTCATACTCTCATTATACCCCTACTTAGCCACACCTCTCTCCTCCTCCCCATTTCTCCTCACACCACACCAGTCCTCCAACATCCATTCACCATGGTTGGTTGCTCTTCTGTCATGTACTTCTGATAGTCTTTTATTCTGCCTTGTACCTGACACTCATCTAGCTCAACTATCTGGTCCAGGCTCTCGGACTTCAGCTTCAAATTACGACCTCCTGCAAGACGTCTGAACTGCACACATCAAGGGATGGACATTCAATAATGAAATTAAAAGTGCTACAACCCATTTCACTTACAGCTTCTTCATCCATTGGCTGCTCAGGTTGCCTGTGATCAGGTAATCCTTCTAGGTGATCCCAAAGAGCACTGCTATGTGTTGGCTGCAAAGTCCCCTGCAATGCACTGGTGGGCACTGTGTCTGCACTGTTATTGTCATTGGTGGTCACGAGAGTCTTCATCAGCTCAATCACTGGTGTAGGTAATACAGGCTTAGTTACCACGGGACACACCCCTGGTAACCGGATTGCCTTCGAGGTACACTCCGTAATGTTATCTGTGACTTTTGGTGTGCTGCTGTCCAAGTGAGAGAAGAAGGCAGCTGGGTCCTCATCACTCTCCTCGTCACTCCCTTGCTGTGCACTAGACTGCTTGACTGACGCAAGCCTCTTGGCATCCTGCTTCTTCTTCAGTAGAGAATATGGCACCATGTTTTTGGTTGTCAGCTTCACTGGTTTCTCTGGTTCTCTCATAGTTCCTCTCGGCTGGGGTAGGATGGCTGTCAGGCCGACACCACTACCCTGCAAATTACCCGATTCGAGTTGTTACAAAATACAGCAGTTACGCCACAACACCGAATTGCTACCGCACAAGCGTATTACCTACCGGCTTTAGGCGCTTCGCTGACGGTACCTCTTCGTCCGACTCATCCTTTCGATAAAAGTGTGTCACACAACTGTACAATTTATGAACAAGCATTTTACTTGCCTCTTTGTCCAGCTTAGGCAGACCGATCCTAACCCGCTGCTTTGCGCTACCCTTGATCGGTGGTAGCACAGGAATAAGTGTTCTCACCCTTTCTTGGGTTTTGTCGTCTGTAGTTCCTACTCTTTCTTCGTGCTCTGATTCGCTATCCGAGTCTCCGTAAGCGACCAGCGAGTTCATATTAACTACTAATAATCCCCACAAATTCTTATTAATAATCTGCTGACGTATTTAGGGTTTCTGAAATATGGCACAGCCGAACTTTAGCCCGAAGAGTTTATCGGATGTTACTCAAGAGCAGGTCAAAGAAATAGCTGCGTACCTTGATCAAGGGCCGTCCCATCGTGAACTTGATCAAGGGCCCCTTTTGGAACTTGTCGACCTTGATGGGAACGACTCTATTTCGGATGAATACTGGAGAAAACTGATAAAGCGACTAGCGAAACTTGACAAAAAATACACCAATCTGTTAGACAAATCGTACATTCGGAGCCTAGAAAAGGAAGCTTGGGAACTGAAGAGTCCATCTCTGAAGCTGCTTGCTAACCTGCAGAGTCGAGGTATTCAGTTGGAGATGTTTCGCTCTTGTCTTGAACATAAGGAAGTCCATTGCGTCAATGCACTCGAGGTCTTAAAGAATGGCAGTAAGTTACAATGAGTTTTTGTCTATTGCACTTGTACCAACATGGTAATTGTTAGTACTGGTGGCATCAGCCAGCACTGGTGGTGTCGGCCAGCACTGGTGGCATCAGCCAGCACTGGTGGTGTCGGCCAGCACTGGTGGTGTCAACCAGCACTGGTGGCATCGGCCAACACTGGTGGTGTCGGCCAGCATTGGTGGTGTCAACCAGCACTGGTGGCATCGGCCAGCACTGGTGGTGTCGGCCAGCACTGGTGGTGTCAGCCAGCACTGGTGGCATCAGCCAGCACTGGTGGTGTCGGCCAGCACTGGTGGTGTCAACCAGCACTGGTGGCATCGGCCAGCACTGGTGGTGTCATCCAGCACTGGTGGCATCGGCCAGCACTGGTGGCATCAGCCAGCACTGGTGGTGTCGGTCAGCACTGGTGGTGTCAACCAGCACTGGTGGCATCGGCCATCACTGGTGGCATCAGCCAGCACTAGTGGTGTCGGCCAGCACTGGTGGTGTCAACCAGCACTGGTGGCATCAGCCAGTACTGGTGGTGTCAACCAGCACTGGTGGCATCAGCCAGCACTGGTGGTGTCAACCAGCACTGGTGGCATCAGCCAGCACTGGTGGTGTCAACCAGCACTGGTGGTGTCAACCAGCACTGGTGGCATCAGCCAGCACTGGTGGTGTCGGCCAGCACTGGTGGTGTCAACCAGCACTGGTGGCATCGGCCAGCACTGGTGGTGTCGGCCAGCACTGGTGGTGTCGGCCAGCATTGGTGGTGTCAACCAGCACTGGTGGCATCGGCCAGCACTGGTGGTGTCGGCCAGCACTGGTGGTGTCAGCCAGCACTGGTGGCATCAGCCAGCACTGGTGGTGTCCGCCAGCACTGGTGGTGTCAACCAGCACTGGTGGCATCAGCCAGTACTGGTGGCATCGGCCAGCACTGGTGGTGTCAACCAGCACTGGTGGCATCAGCCAGCACTGGTGGCATCAGCCAGTACTGGTGGCATCGGCCAGCACTGGTGGTGTCAACCAGCACTGGTGGCATCAGCCAGTACTGGTGGCATCAGCCAGTACTGGTGGCATCGGCCAGCACTGGTGGTGTCAACCAGCACTGGTGGCATCAGCCAGCACTGGTGGCATCAGCCAGTACTGGTGGCATCGGCCAGTACTGGTGGCATCGGCCAGCACTGGTGGTGTCAACCAGCACTGGTGGCATCAGCCAGCACTGGTGGCATCAGCCAGTACTGGTGGCATCAGCCAGTACTGGTGGCATCGGCCAGCACTGGTGGTGTCAACCAACACTGGTGGTATCAACCTGTACTGGTGGTGTCATCCAGCACTGGTGGCATCAGCCAGCACTGGTGGTGTCAGCCAGCACTGGTGGCATCGGCCAGCACTGGTAGGTATTGGTTCACATCATTGATTGCCATCATTTTAAAGCTGTTTTTATAAACCGCTCTCTTGCACTGTAGCACAGTCACCTACCATAGTGACACAACCAGAGAACTGTGACCTAGATGTTGGAACTGAACTGAAGCTTCACTGCAAGGCTCAGTGCACATATCCACTTCAGTATCAATGGTTCAAAGGTCGAGAACCTTTGGTGAAGTCCAATAATAGTACATATTCAGTTCAGCGAGTGGAGCTTAGTGACACTGGGCAGTATACCTGTAGGGTCAGAAATCCCACCATTGGGGATCCAAAGAAAGCATTTGTGTTCTCAAGAACTGTTCAAGTCACCGTTCATCCTCCCCCTCGAGCCCCTATTCAAGGTATGTGACCACATTTCCTACATATCAGTCTTCAAATATATTTTTGTGTGTTTTTTCTTCTTTCAGAAACTGCCCATTCCATCGAGCCAGTAGTGGAAGTTGTGATCACAACTCAGCCCAAACCAGTGAACACTCAGTATGGCTCAGATGCCATATTTTCATGTAGGGCTGAGGGATTGCCTGGTCAGGTGATCACATATGAGTGGTATAAGGGAGAAGAAAAGGTCCCTTCAGGCAACAGTGCAGTTTTATGCATACCTACAGTCACATGTGAAGACGAGGGACAGTACCATTGTGTGGCTAGCTGTGGGAGCCGTAAACCTGTTATATCTGACAGAATCAAGCTTCATGTGGAGCTAAGTAAGCTGCTTAGTTTAGAGTAGACTGGATGAATATATTTGTTAAAAGGGGGGATATATATGGGATCATTTCTGGAAAGGGACCTAACTCATACATTATAAAATTTCTTGTACACACAATAGAAATGTAACGCTTGCATTGAAATGTATGGCTAATTAAAAATTCAGAGATTCAAAAAATTGAATCTTGAAAAAACATGCGTTAGTTCCCTTTTGATTCCATATATTAACCTTGAGCATAATTATATTTTATAATACATTGTACCATATGTGTTCTCCAAATAAATAGAAACACTTTTACCTTCAAAATCAGTCCTTACAAGTATCCTTGCATTAGTTATCGGTCTGACCATTTCAAACGTGGCATTGATCACAAATGTGTTTCGCCAGTCACTACAGAACTATAAACACTGAAAATAGTTATGTCTCATATTTGAGCCACTAGAGTTAGATCACAGCATGGACCTTAATCATTGTGGGTTGCGGTTGTTTTGGTATTTGTCAAACTACATCACATATGAAATTACTAAATTGTCACTCTGTGCTTATCATGTACTGCCTATTTCAGATGAAGCTGATCACATTGAAATCACTGAACATCCACAAGCAGAAATAGAGGCCAGGGTCAATGAAACCATCACTCTTAAGTGTCGGGCACATAATACCTCTGGCAAGGAGCTTGACTACCAGTGGTTCAAGGAGAATAATAAGAAAGGTATGTTGGTAGTACCATGTGGCCTCTCTTCACATCTCTGCTAAACTCAGTCACAGGTGCTACTGGATCAGAATACAAACTCCAGAAATGCAAGCGCCATATCGTTAAATGCAAATATTATTGCAGAGTTTCATTGAAGAATTGCAGTGGGATATTTGTAAAGTCTAAGTGTGCTGAAGTCACTGTTAACATGTGTAAGTACCTCTTTGGAAACAAGATTGGTGCAATTTACAATCCTTTAACTTTCAGTGTGGTTTATTATGGAGCCACGAGACTTTGATGGATATGTCAATGAACCTGTCATTCTGTACTGTCAAGCAGAGGGGCTGCCAGGGAAGAAGATTTCATACTTGTGGCTCAAGTCCTCCACTCCTGGGGGTAAACTCAACTCACTGCCTGTCTGTGGAGATACACTTATTATTCAGAGTCTCAGGGACAGTGATTGTGGGTACTATACCTGCCAAGCTTCAGAAGATAGTCAGTTTATTTCATCATGTCCTGTTTCTGTGACGGCAAAGCTACGTGATGGCAATGAAGGTGAGTATTTTGCAATAACCACCACTTGATCACAGTACTTACTCTCTTTTCATTAGAGAAGAAACCTCCAGTCATACGCTTTATAAAACAGCCTCGTTCCTGGGCTGTGGAGGTGGGGAAACCTTTTTCTTTGGTTTGCAAAGCAGTTGCCAGTAGTGGGGGTGTGTCCTATCAGTGGTACAAAGATGGTCACGTGCAACCTGATCAGCAGTCAGAAAGACTGGATAGGTAGGTGCAGCATTTCTTGCCAATGACATCTTATTCATTTACAACATCACATAGAACTGCAACATTAGACAGTTTTGGTTCATACTATTGTGTCGTCAAGACAACAAATGCATATGGGTGTGACCTTTCTGAAGCAGCTCGAGTTTCACTGTCCATTGGAGACCCTGTTCAGAATGCACAGGTGCATGATGGTATGTGCTACTCTTCAGTGCATGTGTGTGTATTTACCAGTTATCCACTCAGCGGAAAAGTGTTACAGGATTAAAGAGGAAGAACATTTTGGTATGTGATATATCAGAGAGGTGAGTTCTGATTCATTGGTCTGTTTGCTCACTCAGCCCAAGAGAAAGTGGCCCTTCTTATTGGGAATGGGGATTATAATGAAATGGAAACATTGAAAGCTGTTGAAAGTGACATTAAAAACCTTCATGCAACCTTGGCTGACAAGTTGGGATTTAAAGTCATAAGTCTTATGGACTTAAAGTACCATGAAATGATGAAAGCTTTGAAACAGTTTTACAAGTACCTTCAGTCTGGAGTTTATGCTCTGTTCTACTTCTCTGGGCATGGTTTCAACTGCAACAATACCACCTACCTTATGCCCATTGATGCCAGAAAAGATTCTTTGAATTGCAACGAATGTATTTCTTCAAGAACTATTAAGTTTCATATTCAGGAAAAATGTGCAATTGGAATAGCCCTGCTGGATTGCTGCCAAGTGAGGTACATATGGTTCTTCCAAAGTTTCTTCCATGTCTTGCATTAAAAGTTCTAACTTGTGAGTGCACGGCAGGATAGACCACACGATGTACATGCTGTTTCATTGAGGCACCTTGCCTCTACATGTGTTTTAGCAGTGCCTTCCCAAAAACTAATTATGTTTATCTAGAAAAGTACTACAATATTTTCACTATGCCATATCAGGACTGTTTACAGTTCACATCACTGATCCCACAGTTGTTTTTTTATTTATTATTATGTGTGCCATTAGCTATGCATAGGTTGTCCAGTGCATTTAGCATTTCCATCCTTTTGTCTTCAGGACTGATTAAGATAGTTGCATCATTGTGTTCCAATAAATATTAGAACAATTTATAACACACATGAAATAGTTTTGCACTCCAATTGTATCACAGTGGCGGAAGAGTAGTGTCTACTTCTCCAGCAGATGCACCTGTAGGTTTCAATTATTCCACTTATCTCGAGATATCTGCTTGGTAAGACTTCAGCATTGCATTTGGCAAATTATCCACCATGTTTGTGCCTACAGTCACGATGGTTTTGTTGCATTTGCTGATGCAAATGGTTCAATCTTTAACAAAGCATTGATCCCATGCCTGGAAAGGAAAGTCAAAGTAAATATGTTGGACCTTGAAATTGATAAGGGTAAGCATTTAAGCCATGATGTGCTAGAGGTGATAAACGTCTACACCTAATAGAGATGCGCAAGATGAGCCAGAACTCACAACGACCTGATCGCAAAGGCACTATTCTGCATAAGGATATGACACTTCATGATCCAATAATGTTGTCCAATGGTGATGCGGAGAAGAATATTGATTCTCTCTCCCAGCAGTATTCAATGGCCAATAGTAAGGTTTCTGATACTGCATTCCACATGTAGTATCTACACACATACACGCACACACGCACACACACACACACACACACACACACACACACACACACACACACACACACACAAAAGGTGTTCCTGGTCCTATCAGGCTGAATGTTGAAGTGGAACCCTGTGTACAGTTGGAACTTTCATTTTCAGCTCAGTTTAGTAATGTGCTTCATGTTCGAATTCGACCATTGGCAGGCAACAACATTTCAGTTACTTCAGTAGTGATTGATAAAGAATTTATGGTAAGAATCCTGATGTGATATGCACCTGATATATAACTCCAGTTGTAAAATTACCTAATATATTGAATAAGTCAAATCTGCAATAGGACTCAATAATTCCAAATAATAACAGTTAAATACTTTTTTTAATAACAGGGTCCAATAGAACAGACTTCAAATTGTCCATTTAACATACTTAAAACATCAAAAGACGTGAGATATCCTATGTTTCTTCATTCTAATAATCTGAGGAACTGTTAGATCACTTTCATTATACTAACTTGGGATAATATAATGTTTATTAAAGTTAAGTAACCCTAGTTATATTGGTTTGAATAAGTGGGCCATTATGTTAACTTGTTTTCAACAGTCTTGATTTTGATTATTGACCATCTTAGACCAAACTACTTAACTTATATCAATACTGAGTTGTAACTACATAAAGTGGTTGCCAAATGTGTGAGGCACCCTGTGTGGGGGAACCTTGCAGTGAAAATGGACCTAACGCATATATTATAACATTTCCACTACAACATATATGTAATGCTTCCGTTGAAATGTATGACTAATTAAAAATTCCAGGTCTTACAACTCCATGACATTGCATAAGCATTTCTGTGTAGAGGGCAATTCAGATTTCTAGAATATCAACAGCAAAAACTTGAAAAAACATGTTAGTTTCCTTTTCACTGCAATGATCCTGTATTAAATGTATGGAGGATACCTACAATATTGTAGACCTCTTTTGCTTCATTTAGAAGTCTCAAGGTGTCATTGCTTCTTCTGATGAAGTCAGTGGTGGTATTTTTTCATTCAAGATCAAAAGCATTCAAGGAGCTGCAGTGAGTATTGAAAGTGATCATATCTCTACTGTAGGTGATCACTTGGCTTGTGTCATTGTTTCCATTTGCAGTGGCCATTAAAGCTGAATATGAAAGTCACTGTCAGTATTGGTGGACAAGAGCAGTGCATTCATTGTGTGCATCAGTTTGAAGAAAAATTTATGTTTGCTTCGTTGACCTGAACTGCTAAAAAGTTGATTTTGTTGTGTGACATTGTGTAGTGGTGTCTTTTTTTCACAAAATTATAATAAAAGTTAACCTCTTCCATTCATTGATTTATAAGGTTGTTTTTTCTAACAATGTGCACTCATTCCAAACAGTCAACTTGGACTGGGGACGTGATGGTCACTCAGGGGTTAATAATCCTTGATACACAGCCAATCTGTCCCTGGTCTGGTGATGCTATGTAGTGTGTATGGATGTGGCTAAAAATCCATTTTACTATAACTAGTCTGAATTACAACTGAATGGACATTCCAAATCAGACTGCGATTACATTTTTATTCAGACTGTTGCAGGTTGCAATACCAATTTGTTCAGCAACAGCATAAATGTAAGGGAGGGAAAAACATACACAGCGAAAAGTTGAAATCACTTGCATGGTCATTGTGCTGAAAGAAAATGCCTAAGTGTGCATGTCAAAGGAAGAGACATTGTGGCAGCAGATTGTGCTAAAAGCATGCTCTTTCATAACCTATGTTTACTCATTTGCAGCCTCGCAACAAAACATCTACTAGGCTGTGATGTACGGCACTTGTATCAAAATATCAGCATGCAGGGTGTAGTGCACTCATATCTTCAATGCATCCACACAGCCATAACAAGAATGGGTACATTGAGAATGAATTTGGTAGGATTTGATTTGTTGTTTCTAACTGCTCTGAAGGGAAACAAAGTGGAGTATAGAGAGCTGGCAAGTGGGTATGTTATATCAATTGGTTACTCTGTTCTGCAGTATCATACATGGATTCTACCTTCCTTGACAAAGTTCAGCCTCCTCTTGATAACACAGCTGGCATTGTTACGTTTCCTCACCTTCAGTCAAATGCTGAAGTGATTAACCCCACATTTACAGACCTATTTGCAGCTGGGCATTTTATCATGTACAGTACATCATGAAGCAATTTTGGCATTCAAGTGTTTGGATCCCTTCTTCAACAAAGTGCACATGTTTTAGTGCATGTATCCGCTGACAGAAACCATATCAGTGTCTGGAATGCATCTAGTCCACAGTGGCCCACCACCTAGTCCCTCCACAGGCCCACCATCTAGTCCCTCCACAGGCCCACCACCTAGTCCCTCCACAGGCCCATCATCTAGTCCCTCCACAGGCCCACCACCTAGTCCCTCCACAGGCCCACCACCTAGTCCCTCCACAGGCCCACCACCTAGTCCCTCCACAGGCCCACCATCTAGTCCCTCCACAGGCCCACCATCTAGTCCCTCCACAGGCCCACCACCTAGTCCTTACCTAGCAATATGTTCTTTATGAGAGTAAACCTTTTGGGTGAAGCTTCAACTGCTTAAGGAGGCAAAGCCCTGTGAGGGAGGGCGGAAGAGTAAGGGAGGAAGGAAAGAGGAAGGAGAGAGGAGGAAGGAGAGAGAGGAGGAAGGAGAGAGGAGGAAGGAGAGAGGAGGGTGAGTTTCATACACAATTGAATCTTACATATTAAAACATGTGGAATCATTTCCACAAAAAAGGGATCTAGCTCATATTTCCAGTACATGCAACAGAAATGTAGTTTAGCAATGTGCTCAAAGTTCAGATTCGGCCATTGCCAGGCAACATCATTACTGTTACTTCAGTAGTGATTGATGAAACATTTGTGGTAAGAATCCTGCAGTCATGTCACCTTGTGCAGTGTGTCAGCAAGTGCCATCTAATTGGGCATCTGGTCAGAAATATTATGATGATGTATATGGAAGATGCCTACAATATTGTAGACCCTTCATTATCAAGGTGTCATTGTTTCTTCTGATAAAGTCAGTGATAGTATTTTTCATTGAAGATCAAAAGCATTCAAGGAGCTGCAGTGAGTATTGAAAGTGATCATGTCTCTACTGTAGGTGATTGCTTGGCCTGTATAATTGTTCAATTTGCGGTGGCCATTAGCTGATTATGAAAGTATTGGTGGACAAGAGCAATGTGTTCCTTGCATGCATCAGTTTGGAGACATGTTTGCTTGATTGATTTGAACTGTTGTTCAAAAGTTGATTTTGATGTGCATGTGTGGTGTATTTTTAGCACTGAATGACCACATTTGAATTGCATGTGAAATGTTTTGTTAGATCACCTAATTTTGTATGACCTTGGCATAAACACAACATAACACTCCTAACTTTAGTTGTTATGTTTTGCCCGAAATTAAGTCGTGCATACTGCGTAAGTCCAACCTTGGATGTGTCCATGAGGCGAGAGGAAAACCTCTTTCAGGACACACAGTGTAGGCAAATGGAGAGCTGATCGATTTGAGAAAGTGTCGAATTCCGAGGTATTGAGTGGATATCACGGTAGCATTATTCAAGGCTGTTTCAAGATACACCTCAGTTATTATCTTGTTAGGGAAAGACATAATTTGATCTTGCTCGAATTTCGAACGAAACGGCACTTAAAAGTTGACAAATAATCAAACTGGGAGGGTCAGGAGGCGGAGTCCGGAGATGGGACAGAGCTTATCAGAACCGCGGACTGAAAAGCGGACGTCCACTTGTGAGAATGATATGTTCCTGGCAGCCACTTCGTCTATGCAAGGATGGAGAATTGGTATCCACAGTTCACCGTTCACCCGTCGATCTCAAAACGATGGCGGGATCGAGGGATGAAGGGGCGATTCGTACTGAGCAGTTACTAGTAATGCGCGTTGTGTTGAGCGAGCCGACTGCCCAAGGCGGATGTGCTTCCTTCTAACCATGATTCCTTGACAAACGATTAACAGAAATGGAGGACGCTCACTGTATAAAGCTTTCTCTGTGCGAAGACAAGAACTCCGCTTACTTCGCAGTATTCGACGGACACGGAGGTAATAGTGACAATGTCGCTGCTCAAACACCACCCAATGATTTTTTTTTAGGCGCCAACTTCGCCGTGTACTGTAGTCAACACCTGCACGACGAGATCATTGCGAATGAGAACTTCGGTACTGTGGCCTTGCACGACGCTGCCACGTATGGTTGAAGTGCAACTGTCATCCTCTGTTTAGGAGAAGGAAACATCACCTGCGCCATACAAGGAGGTTTTCTTACCTTGGACAAAAAGCTCCAAGATGGTACGTGCCATACATGGCATGATTGATCAGCTCAAGAGAACTGCTCGTATTGACTTTATAGACCCCAGGCTGAACTTCCAGTATGAGCAGGGAGGGACAACAGCCATAACAGTGCTCCTGAAGGACAAGAAGATATACTGTGTATGCACATGACCCACACCCACATCCCATTAGCTGTCTCTCCTCCAGGGGAATGCTGGGGACTCGAGAGCAGTGGCCTCAGTGGGTGGAGTCGTACAAGAACTCTCTAACGACCACAAGCCAACTAGGCCTGGTATGTTTACTAGTAATCTCACTAAAGACACTTTCAATAATTGTCCTTTCAGACGAGGAGAGAAGAATCTATGCTGCTGGGGGGTGGGTGGAGTTGAATCGAGTCAATGGTAGGACTGAACAAACTGATTGAGTATTTCCATGGCAACCCACATGTAGGAAATTTGGCTCTTTCAAGAGCATTTGGTGACTTCAACTTTAAGAAAAATCCAAATTTGGCTCAACTGGATCAGATAGTAACAGGTAACTTACACACTGCTTTAACCCTTGCACATGCAATTACATAACTACCATTCCATTTAACACCCCCTGTCATGTCTGTATTCTTTCCTTGTAGTTAATCCTGAGATCTTGCAGTTTGATATCACACCAAATCATGAATTCATTGTACTAGCATGTGATGGTGAGTGGGAGGGGGAGTGGTGAGTGGGTGGGAGAGCATAGCATAACTGAACTGTGTTACTCTGTAAAGCATGGTTAGTTATATTAACTAAAAAGTATGGTTAGTTATATTAACTATTACTGAGAAATATAAATAAAACATTCTGCACCATTTTCAGTCAGATATAAGGGCTTAATAGAATCCAATCGATATCACCAAAGTTTAAATAACTCCATCAGTTTGGTAAAGTGGATTGTTTGTTACTCTCATTCGCAGGTATTTGGGACGTAATGTCCAACAAAGAAGTGGTGGATTTCGTACGCCAGAAAATCTCTGAGCAGATGAAGCCTGCTCAAGTACGTTTTTTATCACCCTGTTCACAGCACAAAGCAAGAGTTTGGGTTAGAACTACCTTCATGGCTGGAAGTGTGTATCACCTGCCCTTCATGGCTGGTAGTGTACATCACCTGCCCTTCATGGCTGGAATTGTGCATCACCTGCCCTTCATGGCTGGAAGTGCACATCACCTGCCCTTCATGGCTGGTAGTGTACATCACCTGCCCTTCATGGCTGGTAGTGTGTATCACCTGCCCTTCATGGCTGGTAGTGTACATCACCTGCCCTTCATGGCTGGTAGTGTACATCACCTGCCCTTCATGGCTGGAAGTGTACATCACCTGCCCTTCATGGCTGGTAGTGTGTATCACCTGCCCTTCATGGCTGGTAGTGTACATCACCTGCCCTTCATGGCTGGTAGTGTGTATCACCTGCCCTTCATGGCTGGTAGTGTGTATCACCTGCCCTTCATGGCTGGTAGTGTACATCACCTGCCCTTCATGGCTGGTAGTGTACATCACCTGCCCTTCATGGCTGGTAGTGTGTATCACCTGCCCTTCATGGCTGGTAGTGTACATCACCTGCCCTTCATGGCTGGTAGTGTGTATCACCTGCCCTTCATGGCTGGTAGTGTGTATCACCTGCCCTTCATGGCTGGTAGTGTGCATCACCTGCCCTTCGTGGCTGGTAGTGTACATCACCTGCCCTTCATGGCTGGTAGTGTGCATCACCTGCCCTTCATGGCTGGTAGTGTACATCACCTGCCCTTCATGTGTACATCACCTGCATTTGTTTTCACAGATTTGTGAATCCATCTTGGACCACTGTCTTGCCCCAGACTGCAGACTTGGTGGTGTTGGTTGTGACAATATGACTGTCATCATTGTCTGCTTCCTGAATGGGTGTGGCTACTCGGATCTGGCGATGAGGTGTGGAGTGCCAGTGCAGCCCAAACCCAGCCCCACCCACCAGTTCTCAGAGGATAGAGGGCGTCCCAGGAAGAGTAGTACAACATGTGAGACTTCAAGAGACATAGAATACGCCTGTCCCATACAGCCTGCAAAACTAGATAAGTTTGAGTCACACAAAGACAGTAGCCCAAATGACTTGTATGACGAGTGTGCTCCAGACCCTGACATTGCACCAGAAACGAGTGTTTGAGAGCCTTATGTGGGCATAACCTTATGTGGGCATAAGATATTTGTTCTTGAGTTTAGTTTACCACTCACCACACCTTACCAAGTATTTAATTACAAACTGCAAACCATAAATGGGCATGTACATACACTTATACCTGGCACACAACAGTGAAGTCAAAAACTTTCTAAACAGCACCTGGAATCTATTTGGTGATCATCTATTGGTCTGCATTTCCACCACTTATTTGGGCATTGTGGTCTGTTTCAATGGTGATGAGGAAGGCTGGCCATTCACTGGCGGGCTTGTCTGTCAGCACTAATGGAAGTGGAGTGTGGGAGGGTCTCTCTCCCGTCAGGACGGGTCATCGCTTTGTTTCCAGAGTTACGTGACAATGTCAAAAGCCTCTGATGGGAGGGACCTAAAGACACCTCTGTTGCATGTGCTATAGTGGGACTTGCTGTGTGTGCTATAGTCATGTGACTGGGACTTGCTGTGTACACTGTAGTCATGTGACTGGGACTTGCTGTGTACACTGTAGTCATGTGACTGGGACTTGCTGTGTACACTGTAGTCATGTGACTGGGACTTGCTGTTTGTGCTATAGTCATGTGACTGGGACTTGCTGTTTGTGCTATAGTCATGTGACTGGGACTTGCTGTTTGTGCTATAGTCATGTGACTGGGACTTGCTGTTTGTGCTATAGTCATGTGACTGGGACTTGCTATGTGTGCTATAGTCATGTGACTGGGACTTGCTGTTTGTGCTATAGTCATGTGACTGGGACTTGCTGTTTGTGCTATAGTCATGTGACTGGGACTTGCTGTTTGTGCTATAGTCATGTGACTGGGGACTTGCTGTTTGTGCTATAGTCATGTGACTGGGACTGGCTGCATGGGACAATGGTACAGGACTATTCTTGTGAACTGTAGTGCAGTGCTCAGAGAGAAAGGCGCGCCCCTGAAGAAAGTGCATTAAGGAAGGCTGTAGAAGCCACAGAACTGCCAACAGAAGGTTTCATGTTGGAGTTCTGCTGGAGTCTGGAAGCCATGCTTGTGAGGGACAGAGGGATGGATTCCTGCCTGCTGAAGCTGCAGAGCTAATGAAGCAGGTATCCCAGTGGCGGGAGATTGCCGGGACACAGGGGAGACAGTGATGCAGTTTTATTTGAGCGCTTCAACGTTTGCAGGAGAGGACCTGATCCATTGGATGGACCAACCGTGGTCTTCTGACCACACCCAGCTGAAGTCACTGGACTTTGCTGCTGAATTGTACGCATGTTACCATGTTGGGATGATAAGGTCAGAGGTGGTACAGGTTGGGACAATGAGGTCAGAAGAGAGCCCTGTTGGGATGTTGGTGATTGCAGTTGTGCCAGGGAAGTACCATGCTGGGTCAATGGAGGGGCGTACTGGTCTTGCCTCCCTCTGCCCACCACAGAGCCAGGAAGACTGACAGAGGGACCGTGTGGCTTCACACTGGGAATACGTATAGGAGGAGTGGTCACAGCAGACACAAGAGGCGTGGTCACAGCAGGTACAGGAGGCGTGGTCACAGCAGTGTCTCCTTCCATTGTGGACAGAGCTTTTTTGATGTTTGTGTTGAATATTGTAGCAGAAAATGAACGTGATGTGGAGCAAGATGTAGAAAGAGAAGTGGATGGTGTGGTGGAGGTGGTCAAGAGTACGGGGGCAGGTGATGCTGAGAGAGGTGTGGCAGGTAATTCAATGGAAACTGAAGCAGGGAGAGGGGTGGAGGGAGGGGTGGAAGATGGAACACATTTCACACCTCCAGTCAGGACACTTTTTTTCAATCTGTTGGAGAATATTTGAACCAAACCAACAAGAGCCCAATGTGCCATAACTCACTGAGGACTGGTAAAATGTCTATGTGCACACTCCGACACCTTGTAGAGAATACTAGGAAGAGACAGAAGCTTAGGACAAACTAGACATATCAGAAACCTACCCTTTCTGCATCCATCCTTTGGCCATAAAGGTCTCACTTTTTCCTCCAAGAATTGCTACAATCCAATGTACAAATGATAAAAGATTGGCAAATTTGAATATTTCCTTGCCATAATAAGCTCTTCTCCATTTGAGACACGGATCCTATTGACCACCTCCTCACTTTCCACCTTCAGCCTTACCACTTCACATAGCAGTTTCCTGACATGTACAGAATGTGCAAACATCTGTCCTCACAGGTATATGTTATGTCATTCAAACAGCATATTATTAAGCAGACAAATATATATAGGTGTGTTCAGCAAAAAACTCTTTACCCCCTTACTCCATCAAGACATCACTCACCTAATATCCTCTGTCCATTTGTAGCGCTTTCTAGGTAGTCTCTTTGGTTTGCTGCCATCAATAGGCACACTAGAGCCAGCATCCTGTGAAATACACTGAAACTACAAACCACTTTCACAGCCTTAAGAAGCTTACTTCAAACATGTCATCCATTTTCGAGTCCTCTTCTTGCTCCAACTGAAAACAATATACATGCATATCAGACCCAGTAACTACAAGTTAAGGCCTCCTGAGGACTTTCCCCTGAGGATTGTCCCTGTCCCCCTGAGGACTATCTCTAGGGTCTGCTGAGGCCATCCCCTGCCCTGGGTCCTTCTCACCTTGTCCACTGCAGTGATGAGGTCTGCTCTATTCTTGATCTCTTCTTCATACTGAGCCAGCTGTTCTGCCATGCTGCCTGCAAGGGCTGTAACACAATAGCACATACGCAGTACCCTGATCCTTCCATGCAGAACATAAATATCTATACACAATACATGTGTCCACTTATACGCACACCATTGGGCACAATGCTCCTAATCACTTACCTTCTTCAATCTTTGTAATGGTCCTTCCAATGCTCCTCCCTGATAGGACACACCCATTACTCTAGCATGCATGATATCCACAACATACCTCCCTCTTCCTAAGGATTAGCTTTACCCTCTTGAGAATAGTCTGACGAGATATGCCAACTTTTGAGGACAAATACTCAAACACGGCCTACAAAATAGGCTGTCAGTGGTTGCCAATGACAACCAAGGGGTCTTTACCGTTCTCTCCTTACAGTTATTTTCTTACAAGCCAGTTCAATACTGAAAATGAAAATGGTATTTACGATGACAGTGTAAGCTTCCTCTATGATCTAATGATGGTCTGACGACCACACCCCCTCATCCCACCACTTACTCTACAAATTGGTCATCATAACCAGCTCTGGCCTTGTTGGATAACTTGCCATCAGCAACCTGCTGCTCTTTGACAATAGACTGCACCGTACAGTTTCATCAAACATAACCAAAAATCAAGCCCTGTGAGAATTACCTCTTCAAGGCTAGAGATCTTGGATTGTATTTCCAGAGGAAGGTTGCTAGGCAACAAAGGTGGGGACTTGCTTCCTTCCTGTTCTTGACCCACTGGAGGTGTGGCTGACACAGCATTACTAGTCTCTATGCAGTCACTACTAGGACTACTCGATGCCTTGAACAACGGAACCGACACAGCTATATCTCCTATACCAACAGGGATACACGCTTCTCTTGGTTCAGTTGACAACAATTGGTTTTTGGTCAATTTCTTTTCTCCTGAATCTTTTGTTTTCAGAGCTGCCTGCTTCACAATGACAGATGATGACCCTACCCTCTGCCCAACCACAGGTGCCTTCTTCTGAGCCTTCTGAAGCACCAGCTTGGCTTTGTGTCTGCCAAGAAATAAGGTCAGGTCAGGTCAATCCAAACACATAACCCGTGATTCCTTACTTTGCCAGGTTACCAGCATGAGTAGTGTGCTTCTTAGCCACAAGCTGCAGTTGCATATAAAGTAGTCAACACCTCATAGTACTGAGGCAACCTCTACCACTCCCACACACCCCAACCATCCAAAAATAAACAGCTAGCATGATAGTATTAATCATGATGAGCTTATACACACATATACACACACACATACACAAATCCACACATACACAAACACACACATACACAAATACACACACATACACAAATACACACACATACACAATACACACACATACACAAATACACACACATACACAAATACACACACATACACAAATACACACACATACACAAATACACATACATACATACACACAAACACACATACACAAAGTGAGGAAATCAGACATTCCATCAACAAAGTGTTAAAACTGCACATAGGGAAGAACAGCCGCAACGCTTCTCCCCCCCCCCCCCCCCCCCCCCCCCCCCGCATTGCTACCACAACCAATGTTATGCCAACGCACATCATGCCCCCCCAACATACCTTCTTTTTCAATACAAAATCCATCTCCCTTGGATAAGATGCACATGAAATAGAATGCCCTTTCAGCACAGATCACTCACTCATTGTCTTCATCTTCTAGCGTTTTAAACTCAAGTACTCCTGTATTGATGTAAAAACCTCCACACTTAGTATCCAGTTGCGGTGGGACGTAGTCTTCGTACTAAAGTGGTAGGTTAGAGTACATACACGTAACGATATTCACGACTTACCAGCTCCGAGTCGTCGACAAATGAATCGGATGGATCATAGCCGTAACCTCTATCGATAAGATCCTACAAGGATCGTATATGTAGAGACAGACAGCATTGCTGATCGAAATAGAACTTACAGATTCGTGAATAAGCCTTTTGCGTTTGGTGGGGCCCTGAAATCAAGTAGCTGATGTAACTTGCGCGCATGCGTAGAAATCCAACGGGGTGGGGAAGGGCTTTAAACTTACGTATTTTTCCTCGAATCTCTTCGCAATTTTAGCCAGCGCAGCTTGCTCATTATCCTTTAACGGGTCTAGGGAAGGTGTCTCGTTATTCCCCTGCTAAGAGTGAGGGTTTAAAAAAAGAGTAGGGGGGGAGGCGTCATCAACGACATAAGTTTGACATAAGCAAGAGTTAGTCTGGCTTGTTCGATCAGTTACTACTGTTCAGTCACCACACTAACATTTTCACAAGCAGACAATTAGTGTGAGTTACTCACCTCAGAAATGCCGCTAACCAACTGAGCATATGAGAACTCTTTTGTCCTCTCAGAAATAGGGGTGAGCTCTAATTCAAAACGCAGGCTGTTCCCTTTATTTGATGCGATTTTGTCGCTCGAATGGGTATTGATGTCCATACCGTTGATCTGTAGACCTTATGAGATGAAAGGAGCAACGTTTAAATGTTCAAAACCCCTTCGTTCCTCCACTGAACTTGGTCACCCCTAAACTGGTCTGGTGCTAACTGTTTAGGTCACTTATAAAAGTAGGCCAGATGCTGTTTTTAAAGGGTGTATTATGTGCAAGCCCGTGACAAAGTCTGAGATGATCCACCTTCAAAACCACCTCCATTTTCGGGAGCCCAGTAAATATTTTTGATGGGCAAACGACGGGTGTACCTTCAAAAATTGGGCGAATCGACGTCATTGGTAATCATAAATAAATGAGTTTTGTGTTTTACCGGAGATGTATGGTTCGGTTATGCCAGCAAGTCCACCCGAGAAGCGAATTGCCTAGCGTTTTCCCCTTACGCAGATCGATGTCCTTCAGAATTTTAGGGACATTATACATCTTTCCACGAAGGCAATGTCTTCACTCGCTATCAAGCCTTGGTGCAGGCAGATCTGGTGACCTGTTGCAAAATCATGCGCACAGTCTGAGCAGCTCAGCGTATTTGCATCAACTGTCCCATGGTGGAATGGGTAGTGCAAACTCAGGTATATACTGAGAAACTTTGCGCGCCCAGAGTGACATGATATATTGTACTCGTAGAAACACTTACCGCATTGGCACGATACATTCATTTCGGCTTCAAGAGCAATGAACGAATATCTACTAGACTCAGAGTGGGTTAGGACTACTACACATTTTGTAACTTGTGTATTATTTATGGACCACAATCTCCTTCGTTGCTATCGTCACACCCTTTGCCATTGTAAAGAGACCTCGAAGACTTGCCTTATAGAACTTTTCGAAATCCGGACAACAGCGTAAAAAGATTGACGTGTTATTTAAAGACTGATGTGGAGAAGAAGTTTGTTTTGTGTTACAACTACCAACAATATGTATCGTGGTCTTCCATTTAGAGCGCTAGAAGAATGGGGTAGTTGGCAAGCGCTTGAGCAGGAACTGATGAAAAGGAAGCAGGAGGCAGATGAAGCTGAAAAAAAAGGCGAAAAGGTGCGTTATTTGTAACGTTTAAAGCTTAATATTGCCTTCCCATTTGATGCCAGGCCTTAGTACCCTGATAGCTCATTTGAAAAAAGCATCGCAAGTATATCACTCGCATGGAGCATGAGCAGGAGGCAAGTTTCCTCTGCCATCTGTTACTGTGTTTGATTAGTTGACTGCAGGCATTTGGAGACAGAGAAGAGAGGGTGACTTTTCTCAAGGGATCTGCAAGGGTTGTGGCTATTGCAGTTGCCAGGTGAAAAAAGTGCATTAATTGAGATGGAATTTTATTCTTTGTTCACACATGTGCAGTAATTTTGCAATTCTGTTGATCAAATTAATTGCCTACTATTCAACTGGCTCAGCTTCAATGTTGTCTGAAGCGATACACTCACTTGTTGATGCACTCAATCAGGTTTGTTGCTTGGTAATGCATTGACCAATGCACTTGATAGCCACACCTCCTCCAGTCTCTGCTGGCCATTGGCATAGCACAGTCTATTAGGCAGCCTGATCCAAATCATCCGTTAGTTAATGGATGCATTGGGTCTTCCCACCTCTGTCCTATTTTTAATGCAGCTATGGATTCTCTCGGGCACGATACGTGTACTCACTGATTAGTGGAGTCGGTATCTTCTTCTTGGGGGCAGGGGTCACTTGTTACCATGGAGTTCTAAATTTGGTTCACCCACCTACACTCGAAGCTTTGCCTATTGTAAGTGGTCGCGTGTCATCATGCACACAGTACCCATTGTCATGGTAACAGTCAGAAGAGTTTTGTTGTTCCCACAGGCATTCTCTGTCCTTGGTGCATCTCTTTTGATGGAGTCTGGCAAGTGCTACAGGTGTACAAGTGTTGCCAGCCTCTATGCCACCCCTCCCTGTACACCTTTGTAGTATCTCTGTGGACTGCACTGAAGCAAGTTCGCAGAAGTGCTGACGAGTCTGGTGTCAGTCTTAAGGACTATGGTATGCTCAGCAGGTGTGCTCTTATAAGGATTAATTGGTCTTTGCTGTAGTTCTTCGTGGCAGAGACCCCTCAGCTGTGGCTGTCCTGTTGGAAGATGGAGCAGCTATTACTGGGATATTTGTGGCCACGATCAGCTTGATGTTGGCCCACCTGACATTAAACCCTGTCTATGATGCTGTGGGCTCCATTACAATAGGAGGTGTGTGTGTGGGGGGGGGGGGGGGGGGGGGGGGGGGGGGGGGCAGTCTTTGTGTTGAGAAAAAAGTTTGTTTCAGGTTTGCTGGGAGCAGTAGCTTTGTTTCTGATCAATAGAAATAGCAGTGCTCTAGTTGGAAGGTATGTGCTGGCTTCCTGTGATGTCATGGCTCCACCCACTGCACACCCAGGTCTATCCCTGAGGAAAGGCTGAGACAAATCATTGAACTAATAGAGAGTGACAACATGATAAGGTGCTGATGGTGTCACTAATGATGGTGTCACTAACAATTATGTCACTAATGATGGTGTCACTAATGATGATGTAACTGTATGTTGCTAAACAGATCGATTCATGATGTCAAGGCAACAGACTTAGGTATAGAAATTATGGAGTCATGCATTGAAATTACTGAACCACTGTTCCATGCAGGAGCTGATATTGTACAATTCAAAGCTGAGGTGAACTTTGATGGAAGGGAAGTGGCTCGCATACATGTCAGCAAACTCAACTTGGAAGAACTATTGAAGGTAAGCCAAGATGATGATCCAGATAGCCATGTTGGGTAGAACTGCATCACAATAACCATATTTCAGGAGATTCAAAGTTTTCGAAGTGTTGCTGAACTTGAGAAGTTCCTGCTAGAGCACGGAGAACAAGTTATTGATGTCCTTGGTTCAGAGGTTGACCGAATAGAGACAATTATCAAGGTACATGGAAGTTATAATCAAGATGTTTACATGTTCTTTTATTACACAGAAAAAAGCACCAGAAGTACGACATGTTGACTTGGAAATCCTGTAGCCAGCTAATCTATTATATTCACTTTTTTAAAAAACATGTGTAATAATAGTCTTCCTGATATGTGTACAAATAAATACATTACCAAAACACTGACAGTTGCACAGACACATGACACAGCATAAAAACCTCTTACATTGGCAACTAGTTTGTGTAAGTCAGTGGTGTGCTCCAACGGTACTAAAAAACGTAAAATATATTTTTTCACAGGTGCAACGCAAACTTTTAAGTGTTCATGAGATGACTTGGGGGAAGTCTGTGCCGAAGGTTGTGAGCAGGTTCATCCAACAGCTCTGAGTCACTAACTGGAGGGGAGTTCAGTTCTCTTTCACTAAGCTTCCTTTTAGTGCCCACTTGCTGGTAATTTTTATCAGTAGTTGGACTAGCTACATCATAACAGTGATAGTCTCTGGCTCTCAATGTTCTTGTGACACATGGTAGCTCTGCAGTGTGGTTGCTCAGTGCACAGTTTATAGGAGGGGCTATACAATCAGCCCTCCCCCATGATGGTCTGGGGCCTTGGACCTGAAGAAAACATTTGCACACCCATAAATTAAAAAAATTCACACTGGATGTACCTGGTATGTCTGGTGGAAACAGGATCCAAATGAAGCTTTGGTCTCCCATCTTCCTGCAGCAGAACACTGCTTTCTAAATGGAAAAGTTCCTCGTCCTTTTGCAGCAACTGTCTCTTCAGCCTCTCTCTCCTCTGCACCATATACACCAGATTTCGCGCCTGCAGTTGTGAGAGGTCGTGAGTACCACACACACCAGCCACTAGTCCCACCTTCTCAAAGTTTTGTCTCAAGTGGACAATGGTGTAGAATTTTTCATCATCTGACGCTCCATTCTGTGTGCCAAGGGTCTGGGTCAGTGAAAGAAACATCAGAGTGAGGAATACCTTTCTTGCCCAGTCCACCTCTGCACGGATACTTTCAAGAGAGCTTTCAATGGGCAGGTCTGTCAACATTGTCCTATTGTGTAAAGACTGAAGGAATTCTGGTCATGTCTCTAAATCATAAATGACTACATCACATATATATACCCTTCTCTTCAGCTTCCAGTAATTGTAAACCACTGTACTAAGTTTGAGGATAATTTTAGACCAGCTACCAAATCATCTGGTGACGTATACTTGTAGAACTCTTGACTGACTTGTACCAACTGAGTGGAAATGTCATTCTTACAGGGTGATGACTGTCTGGATGAAGATTTACGCTCTCTAGTATGTTTGAGACAGTAGGACTACAAAGAGAGTCAAGACATGGTGGCAGGAAGATCACACTGACCTCATGTACAACTCCACTGTTTGCCACATCAAGTCTGCTTTTCATCTCCAATCCATTCTTAAAAGCGCAGGTAACATGATAGGCAGCCACACAGGCGGGGTGCTGTGTGCAAGTGCCATAAGTCAGCCCCTCAAATACTCACAATCTCACCGAACACTGAATGCAGACACCTTCTTTCTTTCTACATAAGTAGCACACTAGGTTCTTCCTTCCCATCTAATGCATAAGCTTTGCTGAAGCATGGGATGGGATGGAATTGGAAGAGCACTTACTGGTACAGCCTCGACATTAGTGATCGGCTCCATCTTGTCCACATTCCCCACTCTGACCTCAGGAATCCACAAAGCACAGCTCAAGTGAGCCCAGTTGGTGTTTCCAGGTCTGAAGATGAGCCACACAGTCAAGAGCCTAATACACAAGCACTTCAGCCAACTCAACCTGACTCGTTTGAGAGCTCCACCTGTGTTAGGACATAACACACACTTTGCATTCCACTCCTCTGATAAACATGGTTTACAAATCCATTCTCCTTCAGGAACAGTTGCAATTCCATAGCAAGCCTAATAAAATGCAGGTAATGTCAGCTTCATGCCCACCAACATGGCTGATGGGGAGTGGTTCACAGTACACATGAAACATTTACCTGATGAACACAGACATTACAGACATCACAGAATATCATCTCATTAGTGTCTTCACTTTCTTTCTAAAGAAGGAACAGCACGTAACTTTAATAAACGTTCCAAACAAGCTTCTTTAAATAATTGCATGAGCAGCTTTTAAAATCAGCAGCAAATAGTTAACTAAGCTCACAACGCTCAATGTTATTAAGGTCATTAAAATCCCATAATTTTATCAGAACTAACATACTTGCACTGCTCAGTAATTACATTCAGATATGTGGGGTTTTCAAGGTAGAGAAAGGTATCAGTATTTCATCCTAGATTTAAAGTTACCACACATGTATGCATGTGTTAGTAACAAAGGCCACTCAATCACATGACGTCAACATATGTCAAGTGATAACGACAAAGGTGGTCATGTCTAAATACTGTGAAGACAGCAAAGTATCATTTGCTAAATATGGATCAGGCATGCGTGTGGACTTCAGAAACGAGCATTTCAATGGCAACAACTATATTCAACTGAACACTCATCATAGTTCCCCTTACAGTCATTGCCAGAGGACATCACTACTAGTTAATAATTACTTTGAATACCATACATGGTAATTACACTTACATCCTTGCAAACATCACACACTGTGGACTCATCGTACTCAATGCTCAGTGCATTCTCCGATGTGAGGGCTTCGGCCATATTCTGCTGGCACTGCAGAGTGAAGAGTCAATGCAAGTACTCCACAACCAGGTCATGCCTACCTTTGTCTCAAGAAGACAAATTGCACATCTCAATGTTTCTTCTGACAGACCACCTTAAGGCAAGATTTAATTAAAACTACGAGCACATTGAAGACACAACCTAAGCTATCTATCTACTGCACATCTGAGCTATCTACTGCCCTCTGTCACAAACTAACTGTGGCATTTAATTATAGTAGCAACCATATGTTATTGGACGATAAAGCTATTTGAAAGGTTCATGACACAGTCAGACTACCAATGCAGCAAAAGCAACTGACGATGACCCCTCATGTATTCCCATGACGATGACCCCTCATGTATTCCCATGACGATGACCCCTCATGTATTCCCAGGCACGCCCCTCTGATAATGCACTAACAACAATAGGGTCATTTCAAGTTACTTTTAACTTTTCTCTTTCTGTTGATTCTCTCAAGCCAGTTGAGATCAAGGTCATCTAGGTCGTACTGAACATATCGCAAGTGTGGTGTGTTCTCTTCTGTGGTGTGGGCACTTGGCCTGTAAAGATAACACAACTCATCGCATGCAGTTAAGTTGACAATACTTACATCCTGAAATCTTGGGTGTAAGGAGGAGGCTCAATGGACCTAAGAAAGATTCACTATGACAAGAATGTATGAAATAAGAAACCACATTTGTACCTCCATTTCTTCTGAGACGACTGCTCTGAATTAACGCACACCTATAAAGGAAACATTTATTCTACTGTAGTACAGAAGTAAATCTTCTCCACTTCCACAAGGCTCACTTTACAACAGACCATAAGTGGGCCTGGTTTTATTGTGACATTGCTATCAGCAAAATGATTTAATCGGAGCCATGACCCCAGTGTGCCTTGAACAAAGCCACACCCACATGCACATCCCACACACACTACAGTCTCGCAGACAAGGTTAACTATCAAGTATGGCGGAAGGGTCCGTACCTGCACTCCAATATCCCACTCAGTTCTCCATGGCTCTCGGATCGTCATATACGTCCCTGCCTCTAGCGACTGAGAATCAGGTATCTTCATTGCACTTATTAGATCAGCGCGGAAGAGCTTATTGGGCAGAAGATCGTACGAGTAAATACACCACATACATCGGTACACACGCGCACCACACACACACACACACACACAGAAACGCACACACATTTGCACGAGTACATAAGCTTATCTAAAGCATGCTACACGAATGAACATACCTCGGCTGGTCTCTGTCCAGGTATTCGGTTGCCTGAAGTCATCGTCCGTCAAAACCCTGAAGAGCGTCCCCCATAAATTTCCTTCGGCTATCCGGGAGTTAAGAGTCTAGACTCTAGTGCATATCAAAATCACTACGCTTATCCTTGCTGGGGCACACACCTCTTCACAAACTACAAAGAAGCCCCAGATGACCAGACTGCACTCAAACCTTAAGCTTTCTACGGCGAGTGGGTCGCTTACGGATTTGAACAGTACAGACGTGATAAGCCCACACGTTTATTACTTTGTATCAACCGCCATTTTCAACAACAACCTCTATCATCACGTGCCGAACCGTGCAATCGTCCCGCCCTGTAATCATTTGTGCACGTGCTAATTTATACAATGGCGCAAGGAAAGCTGCGGTCGTTGTTCGTTTCCTTGTCACCACGATGGTACTCCACTCGCCAAGAATCAAAGATATGGAGACAAAAGCCCAACAGGAAAGCCAAATTGTCTATTATATTGACGGAGGATGTACCGACACTTGGATTTAAAGGACAGGTGGTAAAAGTAAACCACGGTTATGGAAGAAATTATCTTCTGCCTCAAAGGAAGGCTGTGTATGCTACTCCAGTCAATATTGCCACCCACAATGCTTGGAAAGCTGAGAAAGGGAGGCTGTCTTTGGCCAGTGAACAGCAACTTTTGACTAATTTCCTTGCAGGAAAGGTATTAGTGATCGGACAAGAAAAGGATACTAAGTGGATTATGTACCCTCAACATATTTCGATGGCGCTGAGACATCAATTCCAGCTACATGCTCCACTGGACTCCATACAACTTGATAAACCACTGACGTCATTCGGTAACTATAAGGTGGGCGTGAAAGTAGATGACTCAACTACCTTGACAATGGAAGTAGAAGTTGTTCCGAAAGAGACAAGAGGAGCGTCCAAGTCAGTGCAAGCACCCGCTGTATAATGCGTATTGATACAGTGAAACTGTCCGCACTATGAATCCTGCCTAGTACAGACTTGGACAGAATATTGTGAAGAGTTTGAATAAATCTATTCACAGGGTCTAGGACAATTGGCTGTACATGTTTCCTGCAACTGCGTGCAATTGCATGCGCTGGTTGTGTTAATTGACCATCATAAAGAAAAGCACGTGATCGGAACAGATAGACCTGCGCGCGAAGGGGGCGTGGCTCGGCTTTGTATTTGGGTGGTCTCCGAAGCGGTTTTGATTATATCAATGTGTATACGGGATGGCTTCCTGTACGTTCTACGTGCTGTAGTGCTGAGTATAACGTAAAGTCTATGTCTCCACAGATGAACACAAAGCAAGGTCTCCAAAACTTATCACGATTGAAGGATGCAGAACGGGTCTTGGGTTGCGCATAACTGGTGGTCGGAACAGGGACCGTGACGAACATTTTGGCATTTTCGTCAAGGAAGTTATTCCCGGTTCTCTGGCTGCTACTGGCGGTAAGTTTATCAATATTAGAGGAAATCAGAAGCATAAATCTCCGTATAGGTCAGTTATTTGTAGGAGACCAACTCCTTGAGGCGAACGGGCAGAGCTTAGTGGACGTGTCAAACGAAAGGCGAGTACTGCGTGCGTTACATGCACCCTATCAGCATCAAGCACAATACATGCAGGGCCGTAGAAATATTGAAGTTGTGCACAGCTACAGACAGTATTAAACTGCTTCTGTCGCGTGATGCAGCGGCCCAATCGCAGTATCGTCGACTGTCCGATGTACTTGCAGAGACGCATTCACCATTACCTTCCAGCACGCCCAAAGGTAGACACACGTGATTGCTGTTCCATTTCTGCACTGTTTTACATGTACTCGCTACGGCGACAGCTCCAGTCACGTCGACGCCATTTCACAACGAGGTTGACGGCAGTAAGTTGATGAATATGTCCTAATCCTGGCGGCATCATTATGCTCTTGCAGAGCCGTTAGACAAAGTACAGCCATCAACAGCAAAGCAAAGTGTGCCCTTAACACCGTCTAACGTTGTCACCGATAGGTAATAATTTTATGCTGACTGTCTTCGAGTTTCACATTTATGCATGCATTTCGTTCAGCGGTATGTCATTGCCGTGGGGAAGTCCCCTGCAATCTCCCAACTTTGATACCAGCAGTGCAGTGTTGCAGTGGCAGAAGCAGTCGACATCTGCATCAAAGCCACCTGTGATGTACCCAAGTGACGACCAAGGGTTGACTCAAAGACCTTCCTCTGTGTCATCAAATGACTCAGGCAGTCATGATGAAAACGAAGGTCACAAAATCAAGTCACCTCCTGATGCTGGGAAGACAATGCCGGATGGTTCACAGGTTGCACTTAGTGATGTTGTCTTATCAGAAACGCAAAGCTCACCAGCTCAGAAGCCAATATCATTGTCTCATCTTCATGAGAGAAGTGTGGATGTTGAAGAACATGGCTTCCTCACAACACCCCCCTCAACCAGTAACAAAAGACGGTAACTGGATGTGACTATTTGTCCCTTACTTGATACTGCTCTCTTTCTAAGCTATGTCATCTCCTAGTAGAGTGGGCTCATCATTGGAGTCAGGGTACAGCGTTGGGAGCTTCTGATTAGGTATTACATGCCCCATTCCTCACAGGAACCACCCACCATCCCTGGACCAACACACTGATGTCATTACTATTACAACAGACAAAGGACTTGGCATTAGTCTCACTGGTGGAGTAGGTCGTTCAGATGGACCAGGAATTTACATTGCTAAAATCCTCAATGGCTTGGATGCCTCCAATGTGAGATTTTAATTAGCAACCATATTGGTGTGTGCATAACTACGATCATTGGTGCTGTGTCAATTTCAGGATGGTCAACTTAAGGTTGGAGACCAAATATTGAAAGTAAATGGAGAGCCATTTGGTAACATACAGCTGGAGAAGGCAAAGCATCTTCTGACACAAATGAAAACAAGGTAAGGACATTCTGAGTAATCTAACCTGTAAGATCACCACTGACTCCTGTCAGACATGTCAGCAGCTATGTCATTCAAATTAAGAGGCAGCCTAACAAGACTAAAACTGTAGAGAACAAACCCTCATCGGAAGGGTTAAAGTAAGGTTTCAAGCATCCAGAAGTGATGCACCATGTTGCTTGTATTCCAGAGCTGTTGCCTTCACCACTGCCAGTAAAAGTTCCTCCCATATTGATACAAGTCCCCAGCCCCATTCCAATGCTGCCGTATCATTTTTTGATTCCAGCACCTTGGTTGTAATGGACGACAAGCCTCATGAGATTACTGGTGAGATTACAGACGAGTGTGCTGGGAGAGCTCCTTGTATTTGGGTCTTTTTTCTGTATTTGACAGGTAACAGTCCTGGTGCAGTAAATAGCAGTCAAAGCACCATTGGGATTGGTGTTGCCATGCCACGCAAAAGGACAAGGCAGACAGGGTTTGGAAGTAAGCTGTGTTTTGTCCAGTTGGATCTTTGCTACACCTGTGTGTTTCAGACTCTGAGAGGACATCAGCATATGACTCTATGCGTCAGAGGCTGTCTGTGGACATTGGTGCTCGATTTAAGCTGACCAAACTTGAATATGTAAACATGTGGTACAAACATAGCATTGGTGTCATGCATATTGCTTCCAGGCACTCAACTACATTGGCAAGACAATTACTCCTGAAATGCAGGAACAGTTTCGGAAGCTTGACATTGATGAGCAGGGGAAAGTGGTGCTATCTGACTTCATTGCTTTGTGCAAAAAGATGTTTCCCTTAGAGGAGGGCAGTGGGAATTTGAACTTTGAAAGTCAACTGACCCTGGCACTTATCCATAAGGACAGTCTAGACTTCCCCAGACCCAATGCAGTGGTATCAGGAAAGGTGGTGTGAGCTGCAAGACTAGCAGCACACAGCATTTACCACACCTCTTCCCACATTACCACTCCCACACCTTCCCACATTACCACTCCCACACCTTCCCACATGCCACCCCCCACACCTTCCCACATTACCACCCCCACACCTTCCCACATTACCACCCCCACACCTTCCCACATTACCACCCCCACACCTTCCCACATTACCACCCCCACACCTTCCCACATGCCACCCACCTGCAGACTACCAGTTTAGAGGAATTACTGAAAGAGTTCTCTTCCAAACCAGGCGAAGTCAGTGATGAAAGTGATGTCAATAGCAGTATGGGCACTCCAGTGAAGCCAGGAAATCAGGTGAGGGGAGTGGTGGGTTTGGGAAGGAGGAGGAGAGGCAGATGACAAACCTCTGTGTCTATCTTTCCCATCATTGGCCATAGCCGGTTGAATCTTCACCAAGGGAACATGAGCTGCAGAAGAAACTTGCGCTGACTGAAAAAGCTTTGAAAGCTTCAAAAAAGAAAGAGAAGGATCTTAAAAATGTAAGTGTGTTTCCCCTCTCCTGGCTTTAGATGTAAACATCTTGTGACCATGCCATATTGATGTGCAGATGATCCAGGTACTGGAGGATCTAGCTCCTGGCAGACAGAACAACCCCATTCAGGTAAGAATGAACCTCTCCTGCCCCTAATGGAGGGTCTATCCCCTCTCCTGCCCCTAATGGAGGGTCTTTCCCCTCTCCTGGCCCTAATGGAGGGTCTATCTCCTCTCCTGCCCCTAATGGAGGGTCTATCCCCCTCTGCTGCCCCTAATGGAGGGTCTATCCCCCTCTCCTGCCCCTAATGGAGGGTCTATCCCCTCTCCTGCCCCTAATGGAGGGTCTATCCCCTCTCCTGGCCCTAATGGAGGGTCTATCCCCTCTCCTGCCCCTAATGGAGGGTCTTTCCCCTCTCCTGCCCCTAATGGAGGGTCTATCCCCTCTCCTGCCCCTAATGGAGGGTCTATCCCCTCTCCTGCCCCTAATGGAGGGTCTATCCCCTCTCCTGCCCCTAATGGAGGGTCTTTCCCCTCTCCTGGCCCTAATGGAGGGTCTATCCCCTCTCCTGCCCCTAATGGAGGGTCTATCCCCTCTCCTGCCCCTAATGGAGGGTCTATCCCCTCTCCTGCCCCTAATGGAGGGTCTTTCCCCTCTCCTGGCCCTAATGGAGGGTCTATCCCCTCTCCTGCCCCTAATGGAGGGTCTATCCCCCTCTCCTGTCCCTAATGGAGGGTCTATCCCCTCTCCTGCCCCTAATGGAGGGTCTATCCCCTCTCCTGCCCCTAATGGAGGGACTATCCTATACTCAGAGCTCAGCTGAACTACAGAAGCGCTTAGCTGTAATGGATTGTGAGAGGAAAAAGGAGCAAGCGACAGCAAGAAGATACCAAGTTGCAACAGAGAAGTTACTTCAGTTTGCTGAGGTTTGTCATGTAATGCTTGTGCAAGTATCTCCCTTCCCTCCCTTGCACCCACAGGAATGTCATGATATATTGATCAACTCTCCTGATGCAAGTAGGACCTTGTACGCTATGAACTGAAGAGCACACTGCCCCTCCCCCTTACATAGCAAATGCCCCTCCCTCCAGGTACTATGTGCAAGGGAACGGACAGTCCACTCTTCGAGGGGATCAGGTGACAGGTAACCCTAGGCCACCAAGGTACCTCTCCAAACATGCCAAGGAAACAGCCGTTACCTTGGCTCAGAAGGCCAAAGAGGTGTCTCTGTCCGTGCATGAGATTCTGAAAACAGAAGGTACCATAGGGGGGTTTCCCTATGTGTCATGCAATCATATCCTGCTCATGTTACAGAGCTTCCTTTTGGATGGGATAAATGCGTCAATGAAACAGGACTGGTGTACTATATTAAGTAAGGAGTGTGGATGGACATAACTGTATGCGTGATACATCTCTTCCCCAGCCATCTAACACAGACGACATCATGGACTCATCCTTTGGCCAGCGGAAGGTCAACAGCTGAAGCCCATTCCCACGCCACTCCTCTCTCACTGGAGACTTAGTCTTCACTTAGTGCATAGAACTGCTTGTAGTGAACAGTTTGGAACTAATACTCTTCACAACAGAGGCTCTGCACACACAGCAACATATAAATATACCCAAACTGTTTCCTTCGTCACCATGACAACTGTTGTTGCTCGAGTATAAGGTGGAAGAAAAAAAAAAAACGAACACAAAACAATATATCTACATGTAAGAAGCCCCACTAATCAAATAGGACATAGTTCTCAGGGACAAGTCCTTCCTTGCCATCAGCTGTCGTGGCTCGGTACCAGCCTGGCTCCTCTGATTTGACCACTTCAAAAAGAAGATAGCAACTTGTCAACATAATAGACTATCCCAGTATACCACTGTTGTACTTGGAGGCAATAGATGATAAGGGTGTTGTACTTGGAGGCAATAGATGATAAGGGTGTTGTACTTGGAGGCAATAGATGATAAGGGTGTTGTACTTGGAGGCAATAGATGATAAGGGTGTTGTACTTGGAGGCAATAGATGATAAGGGTGTTGTACTTGGAGGCAATAGATGATAAGGGTGTTGTACTTGGAGGCAATAGATAATAAGGGTGTTGTACTTGGAGGCAATAGATGATAAGGGTGTTGTACTTGGAGGCAATAGATGATAAGGGTGTTGTACTTGGAGGCAATAGATGATAAGGGTACAGCAAGGGAAATCACATGATTGCAATGCTCAACCTAATACATGCCCCTCCCCCTAAGAGAAGTGTAGTGCCTAAACAGGCCACACCCATATTAATTTACACAACCACTACTGTTTAACTTGCCATTAAGGAGGATCTGGTCCTTTTTAAATGACAACTCCAAAACATCCTCAGCATCGCAGTCAAATCTGGCACGTGCTGTCCTGAGAAAGAAGACACAAAGGTCAAACCCTGGCCTGAGCAGTAGCAGGCACAATGGAGGTAACATAACATCAACACAAGACAAAATAGCCACTTCACACACGCACAGCAACAGGTACTTCCGACAAGGCTGAAATACTAACTTTCCTGGCCTTGTACGAGGTGTAGGTGATGGAGGGGACTCCTTATCGCCAGCTAGCTCAGGTGAGGACTGTCTCTCAGACATGTCCACATCAAATGGTGGGCCATCAAATTTGGGTGTAGGTGGTAGTTTGATTGGGTCAGGTGTGGTAATGAGCTGTGACCGCCTAGCTGCTATCTCTGAGGCTGAAACAACAGAGCTCATGTGATCCCATGTGACCCAGCACACTCACCATTGATGGCTGGCCTATTCTTTGGCACTGGAGGAGGTATCCGTCTTTTCACGTCTGATTGTGCTGATTGTGCTAATGAAAGACGAGTGTGCACCAATGAGATAGGAGTGCACTTATGCAGGTTAGGTTGCTAAGATGGTGGTTGCTAGGGTACCTCCCCTTTGCACCTCTCGCCCTCATCCCAAGCCACACCCACCTGGTGCATCTTGTAAAAGATCTCTCTGTGACAACTTGGTACCTAGTCTTGGTGGGACAACCGGCCTGTCTGGTTTGCTGAAAACAACAAATTGATACTCAACACCTGATATATATTAACCACACCATACCCTCCCTCTTTGCTCAAGTCCATTACACACACACACACACACATACACATACACACACACATTTCTTTCTCCCTTCTGGGCGGTCGTGTTGGGATGGAACCCTCTGGTACATCAGGGGGTCTGATATCAGAAGACACAGAGGGACTCCTGCGCTCTGCAGTGGGAGGGGCTGTGGGAGGGACTGTGGGGAGGAGCAGTTGGAGAAGCAACTGGAGGATCAATAGCTGCGTTATCTTCAGAGGACCTGGCAGGTCTTATTGGAGGAGGAGAATCACCTAACAGCTCTGGGAATATCTGAAAAGTAATCACACACACAAAACACGTGTCATCTCCTCCCACCCTCCCCCTTCACACAGGGGACCCTACCTTGGTGACCTCATCAATCATCACCTCCACCACTATGTTCTGGTACTTGATGTCTACAATAGTAGCTACCGACTCCCTCTCTGGCCTCATCAATGTTGGCCCAAACACCACACCCAGGTTACTTGCTTTCATGAAGTTCTTCTCCGAAAGTGCCTGAATTCTTCAGAGAAAAATAGGTATCATGGGGGTGTGGCAGGGAGGTGTGGCATGCTTACTTGCATAAATGTGCCACCACAGTCATTAGTGTCTGCCTGTTAGCACAGGGCAGCTGGTCCACCAGAGACTTGATACACTCAACACGCTTCTCATGGTCATTGATCTCTGTACAGAGGATGAGGTCTCTACTAGTATGGGCTGTACAGAGGATGAGGTCTCTACTGTACAGAGGATGAGGTCTCTACTAGTATGGGCTGTACAGAGGATGAGGTCTCTACTGTACAGAGGATGAGGTCTCTACTAGTATGGGCTGTTCAGTGCAACATGACGACACATCTGTCTACACATCAGCCCCCAATACATACGTACCACCTTTTAACACTACACGATCAACTACTGTTCATTCGAAAATACAATGATGGTGCTTGCTTTGCATAATGAAGCAATGCACTGTGGATTGCCATTTAAATTATTAGGTGGTACAGATATTTACTTGCAAAATGACACTGAGCTACTTACCTATCTGTGATATGTCATGTGACTAATCCCCGCCCCCATTGGTGCTGTCATGTGACTAATCCCCGCCCCCATTGGTGCTGTCATGTGACTAATCCCTTCCCCCTACTGGTGCTGTCATGTGACTAATCCCCTCCCCCTACTGGTGCTGTCATGTGACTAATCCCCTCCCCCTACTGGTGCTGTCATGTGACTAATCCCCTCCCCCTACTGGTGCTGTCATGTGACTAATCCCTTCCCCCTACTGGTGCTGTCATGTGACTAATCCCCTCCTCCACTTTGTGCTGACACCCCATTATATGAACTCTGAAAGCTTGATGGTGTGTGCAAGCATTGGGGGTACATTATTGTTTAGCTGAAAACACATGAGAGCCTAGAGTGCAAGCTAGGATCCTAAAACAGCAACAAAAGAAAGTTTCCTGATTACAAAACACAATGAATTATGTTGATGATGTTGCCACTAGTTTATAACAAGCGATGAGCAACTTGATAGCATTGCAGACTTTCATATTGGGATCTGTATAATTTGTTTAGATGTTCCAATTGCCAAGGGAAAAAAAGATAATGACATGCTAGCTCGTGTGGGTCCCAACCCCTAGCCAGTGTGGTCCCAACCCCTAGCCAGTGTGGTCCCAACCCCTAGCCAGTGTGGTCCCAACCCCTAGCCAGTGTGGTCCCAACCCCTAGCCAGTGTGGTCCCAACCCCTAGCCAGTGTGGTCCCAACCCCTAGCCAGTGTGGTCCCAACCCCTAGCCAGTGTGGTCCCAACCCCTAGCCAGTGTGGTCCCAACCCCTAGCCAGTGTGGTCCCAACCCCTAGCCAGTGTGGTCCCAACCCCTAGCCAGTGTGGTCCCAACCCCTAGCCAGTGTGGTCCCAACCCCTAGCCAGTGTGGTCCCAACCCCTAGCCAGTGTGGTCCCAACCCCTAGCCAACGCAAGTGTTACATTTCTATTGCGTGTACTGGAAATATTTATATCTCTACATTAGGTCCCTTTTAGTGGAAATGATCCCATATACTGGTAACCACAGTAACAACTGCTTACTTGCTGTAGCAATGAACTGCTCATGTAGTGCAAATGTCATGATAGGCTCACACAGTTGCTTGCTGTGGGGAGGGAGTATTTACACACTGTCTCTTGGTACCATCCCTCACCCAAGGTAAGCCCTAACTGCACTGGAGATTGTTTTATTGTCAAACTCATACTCATCCAGCTGATCCATATCCGATATCTTTAGTTTCCTGTCTGCAAAGTCTTTCACCCAACTTATTACACTTGGCAATGACTCCAGGCTTTCTGTATATCCCTTCCTCTTCCATACCACCTGAGTGCATTATCTGTGTGACTTATGGATAAGCTGCACACACACCCACACACACACACCCACACCCACACACACTACATACCTCTTTTTTCAATCAATTCCAAACACTTCTTCACAAACTCAAGACCTTCTGGTGTCAGTTCTGAAAGTAGGTTCCCATATTATCTCCACACTCTCCACATATCATCTCCACTCTCTCCACAACACACCACACCTCCCACAAACCACACCTCCCCACAATACTACACCTTCTCCCAAAACACCATCTCCCCACACACACCTCCCCACACCACATCTCCCCACACACTCCCCACACCACACCTCCCCCCCACAACACCACATCTCCCCACAACACCACATCTCCCCACAACCCACATCTCCCCCAACACCACATCTCCCCACAACACCACATCTCCCCACAACACCACATCTCCCCACAACACCACATCTCCCCACACCACATCTCCCCACCCCCACCACATCTCCCCCAACCCACTCTCCCCCACACCCCACCCCCTCTCCAAACCCTCCCTCTCCCCACAACCACCCCTCCCCACCCCCCCCCTCCCCCACCACCCCCTCTCCCCACCCCCCCCTCTCCTCCCACCTCCCCTCTCCCCACCCTCCCCCCCTCCTCCCCCCCACCCCCCACCCCCCCTCCTCCCCACAACACCCTCTACACATACTGTTTTGTTATTGAGGTTGTCTTGCTTCTTCATTGTTACGTATGTCTGTATATGACAGGACCACAACATCAGTATGACCCACTGGTTCAAAGGTCATACTCACTGGCTCCTTTCCTTCCATGGTCTCTACCCACTGCTTCCTGCTCTCGTCTGAGAAGGCTTGCATCACATATCTCTTCTGCTCCCTACGGAGACAAAGCTGTGAGCACCTCCTGTGCACTGAGCTGCAAAGCTCTCACTTGGCGATCAGGACTTCCACTTCAAAGCAGAACCTTCTGTCTATTTCGTCTGATTTGCACCGAACACACTCGATCACTTCAAGAAACTCGTTACATGGAAGCTACAAGTGCCCGGACAAAGTATGCGTTCAATGTGGGAGTGGCATAGCAACACACAACACCAATGCTACATGCCATTTCACAAGGAATCTCACCACTATTGATGGGAGCATGTACACTCCGGGGTACAGAAAACAAAGTTTTATGCATTCCATCATTTTAGCATTCTAGCAATGTTTGACCATTTTGCTACGTTTTACATGTTCTTATCTGTTTGGGCCGAAGCTTTGAAGGCCTAACTCCTTACACTACTCTGACAGCAGCAGAGGTACCGGTATGCAACACACACGTGGACACAGTGTTACATACCGGTACCTCCGCTGTGACCCAAACAAATAAGAACATGTAAAACGTAGCAAAATGGCCGGCCGAACATTGCTAGAATGTAATGCATAAATGTACCCACAGTGTACAAATGTGCTCTGCGGTGTACAGCCAGGACTTAATAGCTGATTCTGTGCTGCTAGCATGTGTATAGGATACATTCACCTTCACACCTGCCACCCCACCCTCCCAGATAACACATCACACCCTCCCACCTATCACATATCACACCCTCCCACCACCACATACTCCACCCTCCCAGATAACATACCCCACCAGTGTGTTTTCCTGCAGGAGTTAGCTTGAGGAGCTTAGCCTTTGGCTTTCCTGGACCGTTGTCTGTCTTCTTCAGCTGACAAAAGTAGCGATGCCATGCCTGACCAACTAGCAACCAGGAGAGGTGGGAGGGGGAGGAGGAAGAAAAATATAATTTAAAACCAATCTATGCCAGTACAGCAGGCCCCATGCCAGAAAAGCAGGCCCCATGCCAGAACAGCAGGCCTCATGCCAGTACAGCAGGCCCCATGCCAGAACAGCAGGCCCCATGCCAGAACAGCAGGCCTCATGCCAGTACAGCAGGCCCCATGCCAGTACAGCAGGCCCCATGCCAGAACAGCAGGCCCCATGCCAGAACAGCAGGCCCCATGCCAGAACAGCAGGCCCCATGCCAGTACAGCAGGCCCCATGCCAGAACAGCAGGCCCCATGCCAGTACAGCAGGCCCCATGCCAGAACAGCAGGCCTCATGCCAGTACAGCAGGCCCCATGCCAGTACAGCAGGCCCCATGCCAGTACAGCAGGCCCCATGCCAGAACAGCAGGCCCCATGCCAGAACAGCAGGCCCCATGCCAGAACAGCAGGCCCCATGCCAGAACAGCAGGCCCCATGCCAGAACAGCAGGCCCCATGCCAGAACAGCAGGCCCCATGCCAGAACAGCAGGCCCCATGCCAGTACAGCAGGCCCCATGCCAGAACAGCAGGCCCCATGCCAGTACCTGCTCCTTTCTTGTCTTGCACCATCAGTTGCCCTTGTCTCATAAACTCAGGGTGTTGCATAATGCCTGCCTCTCCTTCCTGCAGAGGACAGTAGTACATCATTCCTAGTGTGCTACGGTGGTTCACCCACACACCCACACACACAAATTCACCTCGATGACTTGAGCTTTCAGTTCGTATGCTTTCTGTTGCTCGCTTTCATGGGTCTCCCTAAGCTATGAACACATTGGTGTGTATACACAGTGGTGGTGCCCAAGACCAGTACGTACAATTTGAACTTTGAACTGTACTTGTTGCAGCTCGCTCTTCAGAGAAGTGGCCTCATCATAGGCTTGATGCAGGAATGTGGTGAGATCACCAATGTAGCCAACAATCTAGTCACACGATGGTCACATGATAATACATGGATGTAGCCAACAATCTAGTCACATGATGGTCACATGATAATACATGGATGTAGCCAACAATCTAGTCACATGATGGTCACATGATAATACATGGATGTAGCCAACAATCTAGTCACATGATGGTCACATGATAATACATGGATGTTGCCAACAATCTAGTCACACGATGGTCACATGATAATACATGGATGTTGCCAACACATGACAGCACAGCAAATTAGAAATAAATAACATCTCCATCACAACTCATCCTGACTTCACTATCATCCCTACCTCTTCCCCAGTCCTCCCTACATCTGGTCCCGTCCCCCCTGCATCTGGTCCCCAGTCCTACCTCTTCCCCAGTACTCCCTACATCTTTCCTAGTCCTCCCTACCACTTTCCCAGTCCCACCTCTCGCTAGTCATCTTCCATCCTCCTCCCCTCCCACCTAATCTATCCAGCTCATTGACCAGACCACTATAAATGGACAGGTATGTTGAAGACTTGAGAAATAGGTAGTGAGTGAGGACAGAATTGTGAATATTATTACATTGACCCATTCCATAGAGCTGTACAAAATGCCACACTTCTTCAACCACTGACTTACAGGCTCCACCAACTCATACTGTTTGGTGGCATGAACATCTTGAAGCTTGCAGGCATAGTCAAACGCTGCTTGTTTAAAACCAGCTGCGTCTCGCTCTAGCTGGGCATTGTTCTAAGGTGGGATAAATAAATGCTTCAGTTTCCACAGTTAATAATTAACCATTGTCTTCTATAGTTCAATGACCTGTGCCTCTCAATACCGGTAACCCAACTCAGCAGGACCCCAGCACTGCTAAACATGGGAATTACCGGTAACCCAACTCAGCAGGACCCCAGCTAAACATGGGAATCAGAGCAAGTACATGCTGTCAACCATTGGCAACAAAAGCTATGACATGACAGCAATGGAATTGCGCTCACTACCATCACTAAAATTCATATCTCAAATAGTGTTCACTTTGAAAGCGCAATTTTGGTTGCATGCAGCTACAACCATTGAACTCTTGTGAAGGTAAGTTGATATGAATTCACCCTATCGTAACGCCTTAACTCTCCATCCTAATGCCTTAACTCTCCATCCTAATGCCTTAACTCTCCATCCTAATGCTAACTCTCATCCTAATGCCTAACTCTCCATCCTAATGCCTTAACTCTCCATCCTAATGCCTTAACTCTCCATCCTAACGCCTTAACCTCCATCCTAATGCCTTAACTCTCCATCCTAATGCCTTAACTCTCCATCCTAATGCCTTAACTCTCCATCCTAATGCCTTAACTCTCCATCCTAATGCCTTAACTCTCCATCCTAATGCCTTAACTCTCCATCCTAATGCCTTAACTCTCCATCCTAATGCCTTAACTCCCCATCCTCAGCTTACTTCTATTATGTTCGGTTCTTTTTTCTTAACTGACATGCGAAGGTAGTTATCCAAAGTCGTGTAATATTTCTCAGCACATCTCTCAAATTTCTTCCTCTCGTCCTGGATAATGACCCAAAGAATCATGTGATCATAGAAGTGTGGTTAATGATGCCCTACCCTTGATTTGTGAACCTGTTCCTTCCTGAAATTGTCCAGTGTCTTAAGAAGACGCACAGAAATTATACTGATCTGCATGGAATGAAAACCACCCCCATATAAGTGCCCCCCACTCCACTGACCTCCACACATGCACAGGCACACCACACCTACTCCACTGACCTCTACACATGCACAGGCACACAACACCTACTCCACTGACCTCCACACATGCACAGACACACCACACCTACTCCACTGACCTCCATACATGCACAGGCACACCACACCTACTCCACTGACCTCTACACATGCACAGACACACCACACCTACTCCACTGACCTCCATACATGCACAGGCACACCACACCTACTCCACTGACCTCTACACATGCACAGGCACACCACACCTACTCCACTGACCTACACATGCACTTGGCACAGACATACCACACCTACTCCACTGGTCTCCATACACGCACAGAAACAGAGTGCTGTGTTCTCACCATGTTGTGTCGGTAGTCTTCAATGGCAAAGAGAAGTTGTGCAAAGGTCTGAAATGAATTCACTAAGAGTGTGAGATGGATAAAGAGAAAGAGAGAGCATTATATTATTATTACAACAGCTTTGATTCAACATTCACTGCCGTATATACACACATACACTACACACACACACACACACTACATACACACACTGCACACACACACACACTACATACACACACTGCACACACGCACACACACAACACATATTACTAACTCGGTTGTTTTTTATGCCCACTGTAAGTCCATCAGACTCACTTATCAATAGTTCGTCTTCAGTCTTCTCTTCACCAATAGTCTGGAACTTGAACTTCGAAATCTGGTGCGCAAAGGACTGCTGCACCTTGGAGAACTCTACCGTCAAAGATATTAGCTTCCGTTAACATAGTTATCATTGTGGTGACACACATGGAAAGAGCCAGTACCAACCTTCGGTGGCGGTTATCATATTCTGACATCCTTTTATGAGAGCTTTAACTTCTGCTCCGTTTGCCTCAAGTTCTTTGTCGTACAGATCTATAAGATCCCTGAAGCTGGGTGAATCCATAAAGCATTCGCTGTACTCAAGAGGCGGTAGTCCATTTGTTTCCGCCATCTAACTTCGTGCAAATTTCGCTATTAATAAGCACTCTTATCACGTGCTGCACGTTCATATATGCATATACAGGATAACATTCAAATTCCAGGGTGTGTGTCCACTTTTCTACAAGATTAGCTCTTTCCTTATGGATAACATTCAAATTCCAGGGTGTGTGTCCACTTATCTGCAAGATTAACTCTTTCCTATTTTACTCTCTTTTTCTCTCCTCTCCCTCCCCATACTCTCTCTACTCTGCTCTGCTTTCTTTTCTCTTCTCCTTTTACCTACACCTTTTTCTCAGCCTTTCATCGATCTTCCCACCACACACACACTCTCCACCCCCCCCTCCACTTTGTTCTCGAGAAGAATGGGGTGGTGCGACCCCGCCCCTTTGTTGTGCTTTCGGATAATAAGCTGTGCTAAAATTTGTACTTATAATATGGCAGCGTGAGTTGATGAACATGTTGCAGGCATTGCCGCGCTTTGACAGCAAATGGGCGAAGACCCATCTTCGGGTTAGTACAGAAGTCTATGTGCCTTATTGTAATGTCGCATGTAGAAGAACAAGGGCGGACGTTTTGTTATAATTAGGGTGAATGATAGTGCGTGGCACTTTACAAGCACATTTTTACCTCAACATGATACCGCGTACGCGCACACACCACACACACATGCACTAGTCTGCTTTTACAGCGGAGGGCTTGACCAAATTATGGAACGAGTTGGTAAAGGATGGAGAGATAGCCGTGGCGAGTGGATCAATGGACAGAGCAGAAGAAGATGAAGAGAAGAAATCGGTCTTCAATGCTCTCTTAGAAGAGTGGACCTGGGGCCAAGTCAGTATCTGTGTCGTTGTAGGCCTGGGACCCAATCAGTGTGGTTTGCAAATGTGCAGAGTGTAGTGTAATGCTGAGGGTGACTTTTTTGTAATAAGTATGTTTCTGTAGGCCTGCCTGGAATTTTTTCTGCTGTCTGTTCAACCATAGGAACCAACTTCTGAGCATCTGAAGGAGGCATTGTTGGCCCTAACATGTGAACAACATGAGCTCTCTCAAAAGGCCAGCCAGTCCTCACTGTCTCTGAATAGACTCACTCAGCGTCTTGTCGTGCTTGAGCGCTACTTTATTGCTGTTTCGCGCAAGGGAAAACTCACCATAGCTGAACCACAGGCTGAAAAGGTTGAAGTGGAGAAAGATGAAACAAAGGAGAAGGAATTGGCCACTAAAACCCCAGAAGGAAGGTTTGCATTATCTTCGTATTTGTGTGTGTGTGTGTGCATGTGTTGTGTGTGTATGTGTTTGGGTTTTAGCACGTAGGAGCTCTTTGGTTTGAACCACTTGGAAGTGTACTAGCTGTATTAGACAAATGGTGTACAATGTCCCATGTGTGAACTGCATACAATGTGTCTGTTACATAATCTTCCCCAGGCCACAGGTGATTAGTAGCAAGGTTGCAACCGATGGCCTGATTAAAGTGGGAGCAAGGACTGCTCTGTCCTTTGCCTTTGCGTTCTTGATGCGAGCCTGGAAATCAGGGGAGGACAAGGAGATGTGCACTGAGGTCCTCCAAGAGGCTATTTCTGTTCTGCATGATATGCCCGTAGCGCTCTTGTTTGATATGACAACCACATCAAATGTCTGGGCAGACATGGTGGACAGAACAATACAGTTTCTTTTCTCAGTGTGCCTAGGGTAAGTGTCTGGAAGGCTTGTTAGCTTGTGAAGGTTCAATGGCTAGCATCTCATTAGCTGTGTCATTCCTTTGTGCAGGACAAGAACTGTGGAGAAGAGTATTATACCACTTAATGACAGGCAGCTTGCACTGTCCTTGCTTATGGAGCTGGTCCTCCAGAGGGGAACGCTGGAACATATGCTGGACATTGTACTACTGCTGCTTCGACTGACCACAAACACCAAGATGGAGGCTGGGCACAAGGACACACCTGAAGGGAAGGAAGAAGGCAGCATTCCAAGCAATGAGGATGAAAGAGTGGCATCTCTTGTTCCTTTCTTGAGGAAGCTTATGGCTGTTCCAACACCCACCAGTCCATTCCTAGGGTTCTCAGAGCCTTCAACTGTGAGCCATTATGATGCAATTGAATTGATACAATCAAACTGTTAGTGATTATATAAATGGGCTGGTGTGGTTGGCTGGACAATATTAATATATGTAGTTAGAGATGTGTGGGATTGTTTCCACGAAAAGGGACCTAGCACATACATTATAAAATTTCCAGTATGCGCAATAGAAATGTTAACACTTGCATTGAAATGAACAGCTAATTAAACCTTTTAACTCCATGACAGATACTCCAATTCTCAGTGCGTAAGAAGCAATGTGTAGAGGACATTTCAGACTTCTAGAATACTGGTATTGAAAAATTTGAAATCTTGAAAAAACATGTGTTACAGTAGGTCCCATTTTGCGGAAACAATCCTATATATTTATTAGTGATGTACATGATGTGTGTGTGTGTTGTGTACCTTGCAAATTGCTGATGTTGCTTTAGTTATCTTCAATGTGGTATTCGACTACTATCAGATTGTGGTGAGGGACTATATACGCCCACACATAACTAAGCATTCTAGTTGTGTTTTCATGATGTGCTGCTGTGGCAACCTCATACCTGTGTTCTCTATACCTATTTTAGGTTGAACCACCCTCTGCAAACAATCCTACCAAGTGCTACTTGGATTTTCTGACCCTGCCAAACGATGATGCTACTCAAATTCATCTGCGTCAAGTTGCAACCGTAACACTGTCTCATTTGGATCGGCTGGCACAGCCTTACATCGCTAGTGAAAAGGTAGGAGATATGGCCCGTGACTTGGTCCATTTGGAACCCCATCATTCTTTTACAGCTGCAGCTAGATGCAGTGGATCAGCAACGAATATCGAAAGTTTTTCACCAAGGTGGAGGTTTTCACAAAGGCTCCTATGCATGTACTAAGCCCAACATCTCCGCAATTCTTATTGATATGGGAGCAAAACAGATCGTTTCCTCAGAAAAGCATCGACTATTTTTAACTGTGCATGGATCTGTGTACTGGCTGAAGGACAGCGATGATCTTCTACCTGAACCACAGGTTGGTTGTGTGTGAACCTTCGATAGCTCAGCTGGTAGAGCGGTGGACTGTAGTGGTTAACTGATATCCATAGGTCGCTGGTTCAATCCCGGCTCGAAGGATTTTTTTTTTTTCCCTCCCATATAGAAGGATTTTATTTTGTCTAGTAGTGTGGTTCTTCCCCCCACTCTCATAGTCCATAGTCTATGTATGAACAATTAGTGAGGCGTTTTTGCAGCACCATATGGTTACCTACCTAAGGACATGGTGGCCAGCGTTATAACCCTCACCCATGTGTCGAAGTGATGTCTGTAACTCTTTATGCTCTTCACAGCCAGTGACATTCCCGGGCGATGTTGAGATACAACAGCTTGCACACCATTGTGAAGGCAACCATTTCCTAGCACTGGCATGGAACAGAGAGGTATACTCTTGGGGTGAAGGTGAATCTGGCCAGTTGGGTCTGGGAGACACCAAGTATGTTACCCTGAGAGAAAGCTTGAGAATGCCTGATGGATGGTGTTCCGTAGGTCAGTCGATCAGCCGACATTGATAACAGCTCTGTCAGGGAAGAATGTGGTGTATGTGAGCTGTGGAAACGCCTACAGTGCCGCCATTACTGAGGAAGGAGCTCTGTACACCTGGGGAAAGGGGAGCTGTGGAAGGCTGGGTCATGGTGAGGCCAGGGCTGCTGTGTGTAGATGGCATCCACTTCACTGTGTGTGATATATAGCATTGCATAATCCACACATACATGGGCACACAACATCCACATCTTCATGCAGTTCATAGTTTTCTGTTTCAGTATTTTGATGCCATCCAACCATTGCAAATGGGGTGTACTTGAAGATCATCTAGGTGTAACCATTCAGAGGCACAATAGTGTTTATTGGGTTTATTCTTAGTGTCTAATATCCTGAGCATCATCTGGGAGTACGTTTGCATTGCTAGACCTGATGTGTACAGAAATTACGATTAATGCTGTTTTGATACTGTGCACCAGAACTGAAATCCAACAGTGCATGTATTTTTGTCCTGCATTCAGTGGGCTGAATTAGGTAAGTTCTAGTTCGTTCTACAAACTTCTAACCAGGTTTCCAAAGTGTAGTTCACCAGTCATGCCTTGTGTATATCTGGCATGCCTCAGATACGTATTTCAGCTAAAATGCCATACATGGCTGTTGGATTTCAGTTTAGATACACACACAGTAACATAATAGCATTAATTAGTATTTCTGTACACCCCAGGTCTGGCAGTGCAAATGTACCACCAGATGACACAACAGGATAATAGACAAAGTCCTTTAAGCTGTGGTTTATGTATTGTGTCATTTGGTAGTCTAGTGCATTGTTGTGTTCTGTTCAGGGGGATTTTCTTTAATGTAAAAAATCATTCACAGGAAATGTTGAAGACCTCAATATGCCCACTCTGGTTCAAGCCCTTCAGGGATATAAGATCACAGATATAGATTGTGGTGGAGGAGAGGCACACACTCTTGCTGTGGAGAACAATGGTATGGATGTGTGTGTGTGTGTGTGTGTGTGTGTGTGTGTGTGTGTGTGTGTGTGTGTGTGGGTCTTACTACATGAAATACATTCAATAGGCCACGTGTGGTCTTGGGGTGATGGTGATTTTGGTAAGTTGGGAAGAGGAGGAGTGGAAGGTTCTAAACAGCCCAAGTTGGTCAACTTCAGCAAAGACACTAACATTGCCAAAGTTAGATGTGGAAACCATTTTTCAGTTGCTCTGAGCAGTGAAGGGAAGATCTACACATGGTGAGATGTAGTGATGTGTTTGGTGATGGTCTGGCTTGGTGTGTAGAGAGCCCCTTTAGGTCTGGCTTGGTGTGTAGAGAGCCCCTTTAGGTCTGTGCATGTACATGTACATGTAATGGCTTGGCTTGTGTCAGGCAGGTAGATTGAGTCCTTCTCTAGAACACATTGCAACAACCACAGGCCATGACCTGTTATGCAATGAATGTCATGGTGCATGGGGGTGTTCATCCACAGGGGCTCGACCACCTTGGAATGTCATGGTGTGGGGATGTTCATCCACAGGGGCTCTGATCTAGACCACCTTGGAATGTCATGGTGTGGGGGTGATCTAGACCACCTTGGAATGTCATGGTGTGGGGGTGTTCATCCACAGGGGCTCAGGTGATCAAGACCACCTTGGACATGGTGACAGAGGCCACTCAAATCGCCCACAGCTCGTTGAGTCTCTTGCTGAGAAGAAGGTGATCAGCGTTGCAGTGGGGCCACACAACTGTCTAGCACTCACTGCCTCTGGGGAGCTGTATGGGTGGGGAAAAGACATCCATGGGGAGGCAGAGGAGACCCTCTCACAGCCGACCCTCATCCCTGAGGCCTCAAAGCAAGGTGTCTTCTACCTGTCGTGTGGAGCTCATGAGGTATGTAGAAGGGTGAAGAGAAGGGAGGAGGGGAGAAGAGGAGGGTGGAAGAGGTGAGAGGGGGAGGAAGGAGGGGGTGTAATCCTGGAAGAATATGTTTCTACTATTTTCACAGAGCTTTGCCTTCTGCAAGCACCAAGTACTACCCATTGGTGCCCACCTTCCCTTCTGTCTCGATCTGTCTCGTAACACGTTTGAGAAACTGGACTTGCTTCTGAGGGCAGTGTGTGAAGGATTGGATGGGGCCCTGGGGTCCTACCCTCCCCCACCCCAGGACCAGGAGTGTATGGCAACCGCAACACTCAACTTACTTTGTTTACAAGTGAGTCAGCTTTGATAGACAATGATGTGTGCATATCTGTTATGGAAGTATAGTATTTCTGGTACGTTATAGTGTATTTGCTGTAGTTTTATTGTGTCGCAAATTCCCCCAAGGAGGAGCCTTTCCCCCTGAGAGGGGAGGGGGAGGAGGGGGGGGGAGGATGTTACATTTACTTATCATGTGGTCAATCACTAGCTGCAAGCAGCCATCATGGAGGGCACGCCCCCCGAGTCTCTAGGTCTGGGGCCCGGATCATCACTTGTGGTGTCTATCAAGCAGTGTGTGGTGGAGCTGGCACGCAATTCCAATGTGCTGCCAACAGTCCAGTATGCAGCCCAACGAACACTCAAGAGTGGCTGGGCTATTCTCCTGCCCACCGTGTCCGAGAGAGCCACTGCGCTCTCCCAACTCCTGCCCATTGGACAAGGTATGTAGTGATGTACTATGTCACTGATGTGACTGGCCCGGCCTCCCTATTCAGCAGAGAGCAGAATTCCTTTAGGCCAGCAATTCATGATCAACTTGCTGGTGAGCAGTCTGATGGTGGACAGGGGCTTAGAGAACGCTCTGGTCACAGCCATAGCCTATGAGGTCCAGGACACTGTGGCTGTTCTCAAGCCTGGAGTTGAAAGCACTGTTCCTCTGCTGGCTCTTATTCAACAGCTGGTTACCAATTCCACTGTACAGTGCAGTGCTTTCATAAAAGAGGTAGCACATCTATTCTTTGCAGACTTTGAGCACAATTCCATCTGTTAATAATGGAACTTATAAATAATGGTGTCTCCATGGTGTGAGCTGTGTTATGAAATGTTTAACATTACTCATTACTCAGATTGCAGAGAAGGTGGAGGTGGACAAGGGGAAACCCCAACCCCAAGGAGAATCCGTGTCACTGGACCTCCTGTTGCTGTTCCAACGGCTGCTACTGTCACTTCTCTACTCTGCCAGTACAGAGGGAGACAAAGGTAGCCATCTTGATGTGCCTCGTACCTCATTTGCTGATACTTTGCTGTTAATAAGGCATTGCTGATGTCTCAGTTTTATGTGGTATCAAAGGCTTTGTTCATACTCATTAAATCTTTCACGGGCAACAGAGCAATATTGCACCTCAGGTGCTATACTAAAGCCACTCTGTTTATCTAAATAGTTCAACATATTGCATATTGATCAGTTGTTTCCTGGTCATATTAGTTTAAGTTGTTTGCAAACTACGTTTCCTGCAACAGGGAAAGCTTATTTCGTACAACATGTGTACCGCCTTTGTCCGCAAAAGAGTTAAACTGCTAGTCTGTTATGGTTAACTATAAAGGTCATAGACTAATTCAAGACCCTCTGAAATCATGAAAAGTCTCATTAAGAATTGGTAAAGTATTCATTATTGTATTATCTCTGGTTAGTTAATCTGTATGCTGTTATCTGTTATAATAATATGAGGATCTTAATCTTAATTTGTTTGTGTTTATAAAATAAATTTATTGAATGACCTTCAGTACCATATGTAAATTTCACTGGCTTAATTTGATGAAATTTATTTGATGATACATAACCAAGAACATGTCTTGAATTATTGAAGCAAATTTCACTCTACTAATTTTCTTCATTATCGTTCCGTCATCATGTCCCATGCATTGTTTCCCTGTGCATTGTGTTTCCCTGCATCACATGGGAAGTTCAACAACTCAGTGCTATAATAGTTTCAAATCTGAGTTACATTAATTGCCGAATTGTGAGATACAGAGCATGCCTTCCCTCCAGTATACAGAGCATGCCTTCCCTCCAGTATACAGAGCATGCCTTCCCTCCAGTATACAGAGCATGCCTTCCCTCCAGTATACAGAGCATGCCTTCCCTCCAGTATACAGAGCATGCCTTCCCTCCAGCATACAGAGCATGCCTTCCCTCCAGCATACAGAGCATGCCTTCCCTCCAGTATACAGAGCATGCCTTCCCTCCAGTATACAGAGCATGCCTTCCCTCCAGTATACAGAGCATGCCTTCCCTCCAGTATACAGAGCATGCCTTCCCTCCAGCATACTCAGAGCATGCCTTCCCTCCAGCATACTCGAGTCAAACACTTGGAGCTGTGGGGATTTTGAACAAATACCTCTTGTTGCTGTTGGACCATGGCATCCAGGTCTTACCTGAGGCAGCAAAGGCAGCCTCTCTGAGCAGTAGACACTTCTCCCTTGTTGCCAGTGTACTGCAGAAGGATCCATTGGGTGCAGTGTTGCCTGAGCTTGCTGTAGGGCTCGTTCTTCTGCACCTCAAGCTGCCTCTACTAATGCAACGCATAGCTAGTCTCCCACAACTGCTGAGTGGGATGGTAGACCATCTTGACAAGGTAAATCGTTGTGCTCTTGGGGCTCAGAAGGAGGATGAAGAAGACCTCTCCTGGCCTGGCGTTAAGAGTAAGCTGTATGGGGTGGGGTGTATGGCCATTGTATGGGGTGGAGTGTATGGCCCATTGTATGGGGTGGAGTGTATGGCCCATTGTATGGGGTGGGGTGTATGGCCCATTATGGCCTCTATGCTGGGGAGGGGGGGGGGGGAAGGGGGTATCGGCCTGAGAGTAAGAGTTATTTGCGTCTGTATGGTGTTGGGTGCTGATGGGAGCCTTGTTGAGAGTTGCATGACATTGGTATACTTAGGGGATGATGATGGGAGCCTTGTTGAGAGTTGCATGACATTAGGGGATGATGATGGGAGCCTTGTTGAGAGTTGCATGACATTGGTATACTTAGGGGATGATGATGGGAGCCTTGTTGAGAGTTGCATGACATTGGTATACTTAGGGGATGATGATGGGAGCCTTGTTGAGAGTTGCATGACATTGGTATACTTAGGGGATGATGATGGCAGCCTTGTTGAGAGTTGCATGACATTGGTATACTTAGGGGGTGATGATGGGAGCCTTGTTGAGAGCTGCATGACATTGGTATACTTAGGGGGTGATGATGGGAGCCTTGTTGAGAGTCGCATGTACTTTAGGGTTAGCATCAGCTCAGTGGAAGGGAGTGGTGAGTCAGGAGGACATTGACAACCACAACAAGGAAGGAGGGTTGTGGATCATCATCAACAACAGAGTCTATGATGTCCAGTCCCTGGCTACTCAGGTATGGCCTACACCCATTGGGCCACGTAGTCTATTGCTCTCTCCAAAGGCACCCTGTGGTGAGGAGCGGTTGAGAGGTCTGGCTGGAAAGGATGCCAGCATAGACTTCAACATGGTAGGACACTCGGAGTGTGCCAAGAAATGGCCAAACACTTCCTTGTGGGGGAGTACCAAGAGGTATGTGTGTGTGTGGGGGGGGGGAGGCAGGGTGTGGGGAGGAGCTAGGGTGTGGGGGAGGAGGTATGGTGTGGGGAGGAGGTAGGGTGTGGGGAGGAGCTACATGTAGGGGTATCAGGGAGTACTGAGGCACAGGTGTGCAGAAAATAAATTGTTAACACTTTACTTTCAGTCTTCTGTGAATAAATTATACGAACAGTCGGAGGTTTGTCCTGCCCTTGTTGACATGGAGCGGACCTTGGCACTGCTCCAAGGGCTAAGGGCTTACAGCATGATTGAAAGCATCCCAGTGGAGGCAGAGGAGGAGGAGAGTGACAAGTGGTTGTCCCAGGAGATGTTCTCTGGAGGCCTGGAGCTTCACCCTCTCATTGCTATGGAAGCCGTCACCAACGAACCAGAAGCAACTGTAAAATCACTTCAGCGTCAAAGCTCTATGGATTCGGCACATGGTTTGCTCTGCGGGCTATCACAGCCTGTAATCAGCGATGAGAAACTGATATCCTTCATGTCCCTAATCCATCAGTATTCCAAAGAACACAATCAACTGATGCTTGTCACTGACCAGAATCCAGAACATCCTGTTGAGTACCTGGGACGACTTTTCATGGCCTGTTTGATCAAACTGAGAGATCTGGTGCATCTTGTACTGAGTATGATTGAACAATTGAGCAGCCCAAATAACGACCATGGTAACCTTGGCAACCCAGTTGCTCAGATGCCCACACCTCTGGCTGAGATTTGCAAAGCTGTTTATGAGGTAAAGGTTGCTCTAGTTAAAGCACACCAGGAGTCACTCTGCACTTATGAGGAGGTGTGTCGGGAGCCCATCCAGCGATGCCTTCTCATCATTGTCCATATTCGGTCACCCATTGTGAATGTGGTCAGCTTGTTGCACAAGAACCAGCTACAGCACATCAAGACAAGATGGAGGCAGTGTGCCCAACAGGCACTGAAGGCATTCAGAGGGGCAAATGGGAAGGGTGTGCAGGGTTCCCTGGCCTCCGATCCTCTTCCACCCAAAGAAAAGGCTAGCATGAAATATAGTGGAGACGTCAAGCAGTTAAAAGAGGTCAGTTTAAAGGAAATGTGCTTTATTTAGAGTAGGGTGTTTTGAGCAGGGGAGGAGCTATGTCATTGCTACACTACATGTCAAAGTTTGATGGTAATTGCCTCCATACACACACACATACACACCACATCTTCAGTCCTACACTTGGGACTCAGTGAGTCATGAAATAGTTAGCAGTAAGAAGTTCAAGTGGTTGAGAGAGAGGATGGGAGGCCACTCCCTGCATGCCACACTACTTAACCAGATGAAGAACTTTGTACTTTCTGATGAAGGGGATGTAAAAGTATTGCTGGGAACACTGAAGACACAGGTAAGCATCTGTAGCCTTAATGAGTTGCATAGCTTCCCTCTTCACTTGTGTCCATCCTCTTCACTTGTGTCCATCTCTTCACTTGTGTCCATCTCTTCACTTGTCCATCCTTTCAGCAAAGCCGTGCAGCTCTGCGTCTAGAAGGAGCTAGATATCTCCAGCAGGTCATTTCAAAAGACAAGCTGCTTCCATCGGTTCGATACTCAACCTTGTGTGGATGGTTGGGTTTGCTTGCCTCCCCACGCAGGTTAGAAAGGTCTCCTCCTTTCTCTGTCCACATATTGGATACTCTTACCTTCACCTGTCTCATATACTTCTCCCTCCCTCACTTCCCTCACCTTCCCTCTCCTTCCTCCTTCTTTCTCCCTCCATCCTCTCTTCTCTACCCCTCCCTTCTTTCTCCCTCCATCCTCTCTCCCTCCATCCTCTCTCCTCTACCCCTCCCTTCTTTCTCCCTCTCTTCGCTTCCAGTGGTCTGCATGCACATTACCTCTCAGCTGTGGAGCATGTCTCACCTGACATGTACATTTCACTGGAGTTGGAGTTCCAGGCCATCACAGAATGGGCTGTGAAGCACCTCAGGGGATGTGTATGGGAGTCTGAACTGGCTCTAGCACAGCTAAGCAACTCCAGGACACAAGACGGTAGGGTCCCAAAAATGGACATAATTAAATGATTTGCTATGAAGGGTCTATTTGAATGCCTCATTGTACCTTCATGTCTCATATTGTATGATGAGGAGAGTATGTCCATGTGGAGGAAAACCAATTTAGCCAAGATATAATTGGATTGTTATATCTTGATGTTTGCTTGGTTGATTATTCCCTCACTTTCAATGTGTATTCTTTCAGATGGGAAGTCTGAAAATCTACAGCAGAATGCAAACAAAGGCTACTCCATTGGATCGTTCATCTCTTCTCGCTTCATTGTGGCCACCATCAGTATGCTCACAATGGAGCACCAGCTGGTGGACCTCACTCTCCTGCTCAACCACGGCCTCCTTGGGCTGACTCAGGCACTCATCAGACTCACTGCCTCTGTGCAACAAGAGGAACACAAAGCAGATGAGAAGGATGTGGTGTCCAGACCAGTGGAGACTGCACCCCCTTCTCCCAAAGCCACACCCACTACAGGTTCTGAGGTCATTCACAAGCTGAAGACAGGAGTCAAAGTGGTGCGGGGACCAGACTGGAAGTGGGATAATCAGGTAACCGTGGAAACGAATGGCTACTGTTATGACCTCTCTTTGAACATGACAGGATGGCCATCCTCCAGCTGAAGGAACAATAGTCAGTGATGTGGGCCATGATGGCTGGGTGAGGGTGCGCTGGGCCTCTGGTCTTGTTAACTCTTACCGAATGGGCAAGGAGGATAAGTATGACTTGTGCCTGGCCCCCTCTGAGCTGGCCCCGAAGGTCCAAGTGGAGGAGCACAAGGAGGAGTTAGCTGACACTGAAATCAGTGAAGGTAGTGTTGAGACAGTCCTCGTAGCCCCTCCCCTTAGTCTAGCCCCTCCTCTTAACCTAGCCCCTCCCCTTAACCTAGCCCCTCCCCTTAACCTAGCCCCTCCCCTTAATCTAGCCCCTCCCCTTAACCTAGCCCTCCCCTTAACCTAGCCCCTCTCCTTAACCCAGCCCCTCCCTTTAACCTAGCCCCTCTCCTTAACCTAGCCCTCCTCTTAACCTAGCCCCTCCCCTTAACCTAGCCCCCTCCCCTTAACCTAGCCCCTCTCCTTAACCTAGCCCCTCTCCTTAACCTAGCCCCTCTCCTTAACCTAGCCCCTCTCCTTAACCTAGCCCCTCTCCTTAACCTAGCCCCTCTCCTTAACCTAGCCCCTCTCCAACTCCTTGAACGCCAAGTGCATATATACATACATGCTCACAAAACGAGAATTTTCTGCCTCACCATTGATGCAGTGCTGTGTGTTATATTGTGTTGATCAAAATCACTTCGAATATTCATACAAGTGCAATACTGACATGCATGTAACCCCATAACTAGTCATACAAATATGTGGTCCTGGTGTAAGCACATTTTGTGTGTCCATTATAACCCGCTGGCACCTTTTGTGGCCGACAGCTCATAATACGAACTGGCAAAGGGGAGGAGGGAACAGACATGACATACTCCACTGATCTGGGATACGCATTCTTGTTCTTGGAGTATTGAAGTGATGCATTAGTGAAGTGAAGTGAATAATGGGTTCTTTAGCCAGTGTGAGAGGAAACATCATTACTTTGTACATGGACTTATAAGGTTACTAGTGCAGCAAGCATATGCATGCATCATGGCCAAAGCCATACGATTGATCACCCATCGGCATGGACCATGAGATTGAGCTCTGAGGCGTGAGACTTGTGAGCTGTGCATGGCAAGGAGAGCTCAACAGCTCCATGCACAATGAGATCAGTTGGGTATCAGGATGTTAGCTGGGCGAGTGTGGCTGTGGTCATGGGGGATTTCTGTCGTTTGAGGTATAAAATAAGCAGAGCTGTGACTCATTTTTGCACGCAATATTTAAATCATGCATAAATGGTGTAACGGTTGTGTGTGCATGCATACCTGTACACACTTGGCGTTCAAAGAGTTAACCTAGCCCCTCTTCTTAACCTAGCCCCTCCCCTTAACCTAGCCCCTCTCCTTAACCTAGCCCCTCCCCTTAACCTAGCCCCTCTCCTTAACCTAGCCCCTCTCCTTAACCTAGCCCCTCCCCTTAACCTAGCCCCTCTCCTTAACCTAGCCCCTCCCCTTAACCTAGCCCCTCTCCTTAACCTAGCCCTCTCCTTAACCTAGCCCCTCTCCTTAACCTAGCCCCTCTCTTTAACCTAGCCCCTCTCCTTAACCTAGCCCCTCCCCTTAACCTAGCCCCTCCCCTTAACCTAGCCCCTCTCCTTAACCTAGCCCCTCCCCTTAACCTAGCCCCTCCCCTTAACCTAGCCCCTCTCCTTAACCTAGCCCCTCCCTTAACCTAACCCCTCTCCTTAACCTAGCCCCTCCCCTTAACCTAGCCCCTCTCCTTAACCTAGCCCCTCCCCTTAACCTAACCCCTCTCCTTAACCTAGCCCTCCTACCTAGCCCCTCTCCTTAACCTAGCCCTCCCCTTAACCTAGCCCCTCCCCTTAACCTAGCCCCTCCCCTTAACCTAGCCCTCCCCTTAACCTAGCCCCTCCCCTTAACCTAACCCCTCCCCTTAACCTACCCCTCTCCTTAACCTAACCCTCCTCTTAACCTAGCCCCTCCCCTTAACCTAGCCCCTCTCCTTAACCTAGCCCCTCTCCTTAACCTAGCCCCTCCCCTTAACCTAACCCTCCTCTTAACCTAGCCCCTCCCCTTAACCTAGTCCCTCCCCTTAACCTAGCCCCTCTCCTTACCTAGCCCCTCTCCTTAACCTAACCCTCCTCTTAACCTAACCTCCTCTTAACCTAGCCCCTCCCCTTAACCTAGCCCCTCTCCTTAACCTAGCCCCTCCCCTTAACCTAGCCCCTCTCCTTAACCTAACCCTCCTCTTAACCTACCCTCCCCTTAACCTAGCCCCTCTCCTTAAACCTAACCCTCCTCTTAACCTAACCCTCCCTTAACCTAGCCCCTCCCCTTAACCTAGCCCCTCTCCTTAACCTAGCCCCTCCCCTTAACCTAGCCCCTCCCCTTAACCTAGCCCCTCTCCTTAACCTACCCCTCCCCTTAACCTAGCCCCTCTCCTTAACCTAGCCCCTCCCCTTAACCTCCCCTCCCCTTAACCTAGCCCCTCTCCTTAACCTAGCCCCTCCCCTTAACCTAGCCCCTCCCCTTAACCTAGCCCCTCTCCTTAACCTAGCCCCTCCCCTTAACCTAGCCCCTCTCCTTAACCTAACCCCTCTCCTTAACCTAGCCCCTCCCCTTAACCTAACCCCTCTCCTTAACCTAGCCCCTCCCCTTAACCTAGCCCCTCTCCTTAACCTAGCCCCTCCCCTTAACCTAACCCTCCTCTTAACCTAGCCCCTCCCCTTAACCTAGCCCTCTCCTTAACCTAGCCCCCTCCCCTTAACCTAGCCCCTCTCCTTAACCTACCTACCCCCCCTTAACCTAACCCCTCTCCTTAACCAGCCCCTCCCTCCCCTTAACCTAGCCCCTCTCCTTAACCTAGCCCCTCCCCTTAACCTAGCCCCTCCCCTTAACCTAGCCCCTCTCCTTAACCTAGCCCCTCCCCTTAACCTAGCCCCTCCCCTTAACCTAGCCCCTCTCCTTAACCTAGCCCCCTCCCCTTAACCTAGCCCCTCTCCTTAACCTAACCCCTCTCCTTAACCTAGCCCCTCCCCTTAACCTAACCCCTCTCCTTAACCTAGCCCCTCCCCTTAACCTAGCCCCTCTCCTTAACCTAGCCCCTCCCCTTAACCTAACCCTCCTCTTAACCTAGCCCCTCCCCTTAACCTAGCCCCTCCTCTTAACCTAGCCCCTCTCCTTAACCTAGCTCCTCTCCTTAACCTAGCCCCTCTCCTTAACCTAGCCCCTCTCCTTAACCTAACCCCTCCCTTAACCTAGCCCCTCCTCTTAACCTAGCCCTCCCTTAACCTAGCCCCTCTCCTTAACCTAGCCCCTCCCCTTAACCCTAGCCCCTCCCCTTAACCTAACCCTCCTCTTAACCTAGCCCCTCCCCTTAACCTAGCCCCTCCTCTTAACCTAGCCCCTCTCCTTAACCTAGCTCCTCTCCTTAACCTAGCCCCTCTCCTTAACCTAGCCCCTCCTCTTAACCTAGCCCTCTCCTTAACCTAGCCCCTCTCCTTAACCTAGCCCCTCCCCTTAACCTAGCCCCTCCCCTTAACCTAACCCTCCTCTTAACCTAGCCCCTCTCCTTAACCTAGCCCCTCCCCTTAACCTAGCCCCTCCCCTTAACCTAGCTCCTCTCCTTAACCTAGCCCCTCTCCTTAACCTAGCCCCTCCTCTTAACCTAGCCCCTCCCCTTAACCTAGCCCCTCCCCTTAACCTAGCCCCTCTCCTTAACCTAGCTCCTCTCCTTAACCTAGCCCCTCTCCTTAACCTAGCCCCTCCTCTTAACCTAGCCCTCTCCATGGTATCAGATGGCTTTGACATAGATCTGTTCTCTCTGGTAGGGCTACCCCAGTCTCCTGTGGCTCAGGATTTGCCTTCCAGCCTCATATTGCGCTCGTGTATTTGTCTGCTGAGAAGTCTGGTGGTGGGGATGAGTGTGCATGCAGCTGACCTGAACAAGAGGAGCTTGGAGTGTGTGGTGCAACTCCTCCATCACATTGTTCTCTATGGCACTGATAATGGTAACTGGTGAGGGGAGGAGCTTGTGTGGGGTGATGAAGGGAAGGGGAGGAGCTTGTGTGGGGTGATGAAGGGAAGGGAGGAGCTTGTGTGGGGAGAATGATGAGGGGAGGAGGCTGTGTGGGAGGCGTGGTGAGAGTATAGCATTTTACTCCTCCCCAGACTTAAAGAACCAGAGTGCACAGTCAATAATGGTAGCTTCTCAACATCTCTCCTGGGTGACACTGGGCTTCCTGAGGGGTGTGGCCACTCCTAAAATGGCTGGCAGGGCATTCTGCACACCACAATGGATTCAGTTGATGATGCACATCATAGATTCAGCCTCAACCTCCAACCAGCCCCACTTGTCAAACTTCTCTTTGATACAGCAGGTGAGCTCCTCAGGGAGGGCTGTGGTATGCTGAGCTCATGATATTGGTATCCAGGTGATGTGTGTTCGGTTGCTAAGGGCGGTCCTTCCCTCATGGGAGGCTGGCCATCATGAGATGGAGCAGAAGAAGATGGTTGAGAAACTGTTTGCACTTCTTGGAGAGGTCATTGTGCTATGTAGCTCCCCATTTGTTGGCTCTAGCAAAGCAGGTGTGTGTGTGTGTGTGTGTGTGTGTGTGCGTGTGTGTGTGTGTGTGTGTGTGTGTGTGTGTGTGTGTGTGTGTGTGTGTGTGTGTGTGTGTGTGTGTGTGTGCATATTGTGATGGTGAGTGTGTCACATTATTGGTCCCTGGATGCACACACAGGGAAGAGTGTCAAGAAGTTCAGGCTCCATGCCTCTCCCACTGCCTCTGACAGCAGCACTATTGCTGAGGAGCTCATCGTGTTGATACGCAGGCTCCACCCACTGGACGGCTGGAACAAGCTCATCAACCAATACATCAGCCACAGTCTCCAGGCCATTCCATCCCTGGTGCTGCCTGTGGATTCCATCAATCCAGCGTTACGCAAGTTCATGAGCACTTCTGACCAGGTGGGTATGCCCTCCTGATTGCCTGGTCTCAAGTACATTCAATGTGTCTACTTTCATTGCCATCATGAGCTGGGGTTTTTGAAGATGTTATTTATGACTCTAATTGCTGCACAATCTAGTTGAAGGATGATGTCAGCAGCCAAGGGCCTGTGTTGGCTGTTCTCACTGTCATTGGGGGATGGGACACACGCCCTCGTCTGGGGGGCTTGGTGCAGCATCAGGAGCTGGGGGCAGGGACTATCGTCAAAGTGCACAGCAAGAGCAAAGTGTTGGTGTTCTTCCATGGAAGGAAGGCTGCCAAGCTGTGTCCTCTCGGCCTCCTCAAGCCTGTAAGTATGTGCCCCTCTGATCCGGGGTGTGCCACTCCCCCCAGATAACTTTCCCCGAGTAATTAATGTCCCTCTGACAGGTAATTATGCCTCTCCCCCATCTTCCCCCAGATTCCAGTTCTCAGCTTTAAGGTTGATTGCTTGCCAATGAGTGAGACAGTTGTGGGGATATGGAGTAGCTTGGTGCGTTTGGCAGGGTCAGCATCTGGAGAGGATCCCATGGCAACTGTTGCCCCTCACACCATATCCTCCTCCTTCACCCAATCACTGCCTCCTGCAAGACCTGTTCAGGTTGCCACCAAGCGTGAGCCCGCAAGTAAGGGAGGGCGCATGCAATGAATGGCTTGTATAAAACATGGTGTGCGTTACATAGAATCAAAGTGCATTCTTCTACAAACAGTACATGTGATTTCTTGGTTGTGTGCTCCACATGCAGATGAAGACATCAACATTCCTTTGCTGCGGCGCCAGCAGATACGCCTTGGTCTGTTAAAAGCTGCGAGAGTGCTGTTCAGTCAACAGGACAACTTGCGTCAGATCATGGGAGGGATTTCTGATTCCCAGGAGGAGAAGTACAGCCTCTTCCAGCAGCTGCTTGGGGCAGCAACACGACCTTCTCCTATCAAAGCTATATTTGGCAAAGAAGAGCTGGAGGTATGAATGAATAGGGATGGAGGCAATGTCCAACTGAGTTAATAATGTGTGTGTGTGTGTGTGTGTGTGTGTGTGTGTGTGTGTGTGTGTGTGTCTGTGTGTGTGTGTCTGTGTGTCTTTGTGTCTGTATGTGTGGGTGTGAATGCACTCTTCCTATAGGCAGCTGCTGTCTCTGTGTGCCAGTATCTTGCATCTGAAGTGCACAAGCCTCTCAGGGCAGCGGAGGCTGGTCAGGGAGCAGCAGCCCAGAAGAAGGTTTATACGCCCAAGAAACAGAATGTGGTTCCAGCCCCTCCACCATCAAAGCCTGCGACCCCAGCTGTGCCTCCTCCTGCCCCCCTTGTTAGTCAGGTGATGGAGATGGGCTTTTCAAGAAGGCATGTGGAGTATGCTGTGCAGGTACAGCCATACAGTCCTGTCCGCTCTGATCCTCCATCATCATCTCCCTATATCTCACTGGTCCACACTCAGATGACACGGCAAACTTCAAACGTTGAAAGAATTGTTGACTGGTTGGTCAGTCACGCTGGTCTTGAAGCCCCAGAGCTGGACTTACCGTCTGCACCCGAACCTGTGCCTCAGCCCCAGGCCACAACAGTCATTGCAAGCGTTTCGTCCCCAAGGCCAGAGGCTGACGATGAAGATAGTGAGTCATCAGGCAGTGATGTCAGCGATGATCTTGACAGTGGTGAAGCTACACCAGCCACCGGTATGCAGTGTTCCATAAGATATGAATGTGTTTACTGGACATGCTTATTATAATACATGTTTATGTGACGGTATGTTATGTACTTGTACATATGGATGCATTTTGTTTGTCAGCGGTGGTATCCAAGGTCTTCAAGACAAGAGCTGATTATTCCAACCTGGATGACTATGCTCGCTATGTGAAGGCAAACATTTCTGTTGGGATGACTGTGCGATGCTGTGAGAGCTTTGAAGAGGTGAAGCAGGGAGACCTTGGTACTGTTCTCAAGGTGGACAATGATGGACTCCATGACCTTAATGTTCAAGCCAACTGGCAGGAGAAGGGAGGCACCTACTGGGTGAGGTTTACAGTGTGTGACTTGGTGGAAGTGTCAGAAAGTTCAGCTGACTCCACGGTATTCAAAGTTGGTGGCAGAGTTCGTGTGAAGAGGGCAGTGATGACCCCCAAGTATGTCTGACAGGAGGGAAGTGGGGTGGTGTGTTGAGGACACTCTGTGCATTGACAGGTACAAATGGGGGTCAGTCACCCATGACAGTGTTGGCACTGTGAGATCTATCAGTCGCAATGGAACTGATATATGTGTGGATTTTCCAGAGCAGAACAACTGGACAGGTCTCATTGCTGAGATGGAAGTGGTGCCTGGAGTTCACCCAAGGCACAAGTCAGTCGTCCTTGAGCACTATACATGTTACACATGCGTGTGCATTTGTGTGTGTGTGTGTGTGTGTGTGTGTGTGTGTGTGTGTGTGTGTGTGTGTGTGTGTGTGTGTGTGCGTGTGTGTGTGTGTGCGTGTGTGTGTTTGTGTGTGTGCGTGTGTGTGCGTGTGTGTGTGCATGTGTGCGTGCATTATGTGTGTGTGCGTGCATATGTGTGTGTGCATTTGCGTTGTGTATGAGAGAATAATTACATGTACATTATTAATATTATGTAGTTATCAATATTGTGTAGTTATTATAGTTATTTAATGTGAGCATCAGTAGCTGCTACCACATGATATGTGTGTTAGCACATCTAATGATGGCTTTACTTTTCCATGAAGATGCAATGGATGCAACAAGATGCCTATTGACGGCCCCCGCTACCACTGTCAGGTGTGTGCCGACTTTGACTTCTGCCAGCGATGCTTCGACCATGGCCACACCCACAACCATGCCTTTGAGAGGATTGACAGCCAGGGCATGTCTGCCGTCTATGTGGGATCACCTGGGACACAGCGTAAGACTTCAAAGAAAGCCACCAGCAGGAAGAAGAAGATGAGGGGAGGCTCAGTGCTGATGGACTGGGACCAGATTGTGCGACATTTCTCTGTGTCAAGTAATGAGAGCAGTGCACACAAGTTGATTGATGGAATCCACTCCACCTATTGGCAGTCCAGTGGACCACAAGGAAAGGTGAGGAGGCATTGCAGAAAGCTGTTAGTTGACCACCAGTGTTTCCATAGCACTGGGTTCGTCTGGAGATACAGCATGACATCCTAATAGAGCAGCTGGCCATTCAGGTGGACCCTGCTGACAGCAGCTACATGCCCTCTGTGGTGGCAGTTTTAGCGGGAAATACAGTTGGGAACCTGAGGGAACTAAAACAGTGCACCATTCCTTCATCTTGTCAGGAGTTCATACTACTGAATGCCCAGACTGAGGTATGTAAGAAATGCCATTGCATAAATGCAGGGCCACATGTGTCATTAGCTTGAGCTGCTGTAAGGATTGTGTGTCAGGGACACTACAGTAAGGGCTGGCTATGTGCATCAAGGACACTACAGTAAGGGCTGGCTATGTGCATCAAGGACACTACAGTAAGGGCTGGCTATGTGCATCAAGGACACTACAGTAAGGGCTGGCTATGTGCATCAAGGACACTACAGTAAGGGCTGGCTATGTGCATCAAGGACCACTACAGTAAGGGCTGGCTATGTGCATCAAGGACACTACAGTAAGGGCTGGCTATGTGCATCGTAAGGGCTGGCTATGTGCATCAAGGACACTACAGTAAGGGCTGGCTATGTGTGCATCAAGGACACTACAGTAAGGGCTGGCTATGTGCATCAAGGACACTACAGTAAGGGCTGGCTATGTGCATCAGTCTCTATCGGACTTAAATTGGGAACCTCAGGGAACTAAAAAACAGTGCTCCGTTCCTTCAATGCATCTTTGTTGTGCTCACTCTCTCCCATTCCAATGTATGCAGTACTTTCCGATCATTGAGATAGCGATTCGTGCCTGTAAAGTGGAGGAATTGACACCAAGGTTCATGGAGTCACCATCATTGGTCGTGTGGACATGAATGAGGACGAGGTTGCAGCTAACTTCTCCTTCCTGACAGTAGAGGAAGAGTCAGGGAGGGAAGCAGGTGTGTTGCGCCAGCAGCAAAAGAAAGCAGAGCAAGCTTTGGATGGCTGCAAAGTCTTTGTGTGGGGGCTCAACGACCGCTCTCAACTTGGCACTGGAATGGTGGAAACCAAAGTAAGAAGCTTACCCATCTGATCGGTGGTGGAGGAGGTTGTGGGCATATGTTTGTGTGGTTGGATGTGTGAGTGTGTATGTGTGTGGATAACATCATTCATTGCATATGCAGGTGAAAACCCCATGTGAAAGCAAGGCTCTCTCAAAGCTTCGCCCAATTCAAATGGCTGGTGGTTCAAAAACACTGTTCATCTTGTCTCAGGATGGAAAAGTATGTGATCGATTGTAGAAAATCACACACACACACAACGCTTGCTACATGTACAATGTAGCTGTTTACTTCACACAACGCTCTATCTCATAGTTCAATCATCTGCACTTTCTTTGCTAAACATCTCGTTCCCTTGCACACACTCACCACACTCAGGTGTATGCCTGCGGAGAAGGGACCAATGGAAGGCTAGGGGTGGGAGGGCTAGTTGATGTGAGCGTGCCAAAGGTCCTTGTTGACCTGAGCACCTATGTGGTGCGCAAGGTGGCTGTGCACACGTCAGGGAGACACGCCATGGCACTCACTGCTGATGGCAAGGTGTTCTCATGGGGAGATGGGGAGTATGGCCAACTTGGCCATGGCAACCAACAGTAAGAGGGGGAGGAGGAAGAAGGAATGGAAGGGGTGGGAGGGTGATGGAAGGAGGGTGGGAGGGTGATGGAAGGAGGGTGGGAGGGTGATGGAAGGAGGGTGGGAGGGTAGTGGAAGGAGGGTGGGAGGGTAAGTGGAAGGAGGGAGGGGTGAAGGATTAAGGTACGGTATGCTGTCAAGATGATAGAATGGGAGTGTCTGTGCTTCGTCATCCATAGGAGCTACGATCGTCCTAAAATGATAGAGGCTCTTCAAGGAAAACACATCCGGGATATAGCCTGTGGGAGTGGCCACAGTGTTGCAGTAATGTCCAATGGGGAGGTGTATACCTGGGGCCAAGGGGAACATGGCCGACTTGGTCATGGGGATGAGTTGATTCAGACGAAGCCGAAGCAGGTAAGCTCTATGTGCTGTGCATGGTAACTGCATAGTGATTGGGGAGGGACTGCTGTGCACGTTGTGTGACTTGAGACCTTACGTCTTTCCCTCCAGGTGCGTGAACTGGAGAAACATCGGGTCTCTCTGGTGGCTTGTGGTTGTCGTGACGCCCACACACTGGCAGCAACAGAGAATGGGTGTTTGTGGGCATGGGGAGACGGCAGCTTCGGAAAGCTGGGAGATGGGATGGAGGGGGGTGGCTCCAACGTGCCTAAGATGATAGAAGACTTTGGCAGTGCAGGAGGCATTGGCCAGCTGGAGTGTGGAGCACAGTTCTCTGTACTGCTGACGAAAGATGGCAAAGTGTTTACCTGGTGAGTGGGAGGACCAGGTGTGCCTTTGAGAAGGGTGGGTGTTTAATAGAAAGGGGTGGGGCAGGTGGTATGTAATAGAAAGGGGTGGGGCAGGTATAGCACTTCAAGATCTCTTCTTTGTTTGGGTGTGGCCAAAAGAATTGGATTATTTCTTTGTGTCATTTTGACTGGAAAAAGTATTGAACAATGCAGCAAATATGAAAGCGTCATAGAAAAGAAAGAAATCTATTTGGCTGTTATGAATGCAGACATGACAAATTTTATAACTGTTATCTCTTGAGACATGCATGATCAAGTGGTCATGAATCATATTTGCCTGTCATTACGAAGCATGGTGTCCATCCCTTCCCAGGGGTAAAGGAGAGTACTTCAGGCTTGGTACAGACAACAGTACAAATGTGGGGAAGCCACAGCCAGTGGAAGGTCTCGCTGGCAAGAAGGTGATACAGATAGCAGTGGGATCACTGCATTGTCTAGCGCTAACTGAAGGGGGAGAAGTAAGTTCCTGTTCCTAACTGTTCTTGCTTGCTGCATTCACTCCACACCTAAGTGTGGTTTAACCCTGTACCACTATCACCTCCTCCAGATATTTGCCTGGGGTGACAATGAACATGGGCAAGCTAGGCAACGGAACAGTCAGTGTCAGCAAGAAGCCACGCCTTGTATCTGGCCTTCAAGATCGTATCTGCAAGATAGCCTGTGGCTCTTCCCACTGCATGGCTCTGGCCAGCTCCGCCCCCTCTGGTCCTCCTGAGTTCACGCCAGTGTCCTTCCAAACTCCAAAGGACCCTCTTGGGATGGCCATTAGCCAGGTCTCCCAGACCCAAGAGGCACATCCATTGGACGAAACCAAACGACCTTCACTCACAAAGATTGTTCTGTCTCTTGCCACACCGGCCAAGCAGCAGGAGGCTCTGGGGTACATCCAGACTGCCCTGCAGATAGCCTATGCACGGGCCACCATTGTCAACTCCCTTGGAGGGATGGTGCAGGCAGCACAGGAGACAGACCAGGTGGTGCAAGAGGGAGCGCTGAGCTCCCTGGAGATGGCTGATGCATTGTCCCCTAGTGACCTCCCTGCCCAAAGCCAAGTCCCCATGCCTCATCATGGGCTGGACTCATTCACCATCCATTTGACTGCTGGAGATGCCCGTGTCATGGTGGACCTCCTCAAACTGGCTGTTGCTGGTCGTGTGGGAGAGAGGGGGAAGGAAACCACTGGCAGCTGTTCTAGCATCAATGGCCAAGGCCAATCCTACAGTAAGACCTCACCCTCTACCCTAATGATACAGTAAGACATCACCCTCTACCCTAATGATACAGTAAGACCTCACCCTCTACCCTAATGATACAGTAAGACCTCACCCTCTACCCTAATGATACAGTAAGACCTCACCCTCTACCCTAATGATACAGTAAGACCTCACCCTCTACCCTAATGATACAGTAAGACCTCACCCTCTACCCTAATGATACAGTAAGACCTCACCCTCTACCCTAATGATACAGTAACCTCACCCTCTGCCCTAATGATACAGTAAGACCTCACCCCTCTACCCTAATGATACAGTAACCTCACCCTCTGCCCTAATGATACAGTAAGACCTCACCCTCTACCCTAATGATACAGTAACCTCACCCTCCTGCCCTAATGATACAGTAAGACCTCACCCTCTACCCTAATGATACAGTAACCTCACCCTCTACCCTAATGATACAGTAAGACCTCACCCTCTACCCTAATGATACAGTAAGACCTCACCCTCTACCCTAATGATACAGTAAGACCTCACCCTCTGCCCTAATGATACAGTATGACCTCACCCTCTACCCTAATGATACAGTATGACCTTATGTATATGCAGATGGTTCTTATGACAGGCTTGTACATGATCATGCATAGTCTATGATCACCACCACCATCCCTATGATCACCCTCTATGATCACCACCACCATCCCCTATGATCACCCTCTATGATCACCCTCTATGATCACCCTCTATGATCACCCTCTATGATCACCCTCTATGATCACCACCACCATCCCTATGATCACCCTCTATGATCACCCATTCCCCCAGCCTAAACTAACCCCTCAACTCCACTTGCCTTGCACTTGTGTAGTGATTGTGTCACACATCTTCTTTCCTAACTCCCATTGCCCTGTCATCTCCTGTCTCTACCCTCTCTCTCCCTCCTCCACCCTCTCCTTCCTTCCTCTAACCCTCTCCTTCCTTCCTCTACCCTCTCCTTCCTTCCTCTAACCCTCTCCTTCCTTCCTCTACCCTCTCCTTCCTTCCTCTACCCTCTCCTTCCTTCCTCTACCCTCTCCTTCCTTCCTCCACTCTCTCCCTCCCTCCACCACTCAGGTTGCCACCATGTTGATGGAGCTGTGTATTACAGAGTTGGAGGATGTGGCTCGTGAACCGCAGATCAGCGAGTGTGCACAGCCAGTGGTACAAGAGAGCCCTCATCCCTATCCTGACAACTGCTCTTTGACCAACACTGTCCGCATGCCGGGAGCCGATGTCCTTGTGGTGACCTTTGACCCCCGCTGTCAGACGGAGAGGCGCCATGACGTGCTCACTTTCAAGGACACTGCAGGGGGTGTGGCTGCTGCTCGTTCCGGGAAGGATGCAGCAGACTGGGGCCAAGAGGTCAGGGTGATGGGAGATGAGGTCACATGGAGCTTCAAAAGCAACAGCTCTGTCAATGGTTGGGGCTTTAGGTTCACCATTACGCCAGTCTATCCCAAGAAGGGACAGGGAGGCTATCTCCTATCAGACCGCGCCCTCCAGTCACGCCCTTCCATTGACCTGGTGGCATGTCTTCTAGACTTCCAGTTAGGAGGTTCACCCAATCAAGACACCATGAGTCGTCTTGGGGCAGGCGCTGGCAGCGTGTGCCCAGCTGAACTCGTTGGACGCCTTCCAGAGGAGATGGGCAATTCAGCACCTCAGAAAGCTGTTCAGCTCTCAAGAGAAGAGCAAAGTGCTGGTTGCCACAGGAACCTACTGTCCCTTCAAGCAGGTGTGTGTTCTGGGTGGTTGCATGGCCCTCTTTTAGTCAAATCCTCTCCAGGTAGGGACCATGAATCCACTGTACTCCCTGATGAAGAGCTTGCCCGACACTTTGCACAAGCAATACAATTACGAGGTGTTGATAGTGTCAGGGGGCACATCAGCTACTGTACAGCCCATTCTTCCAAGTGAGTGCACCACATGACACCATACGGATACACAGGTTTTAACTCTTTCTTGTTGTTTGTCTTGGGCAGTCACTCGTTGCGCTGGCATGTGATATGGAGTTGGATACATTGCCTGTTTGCGCCGAACTAGCCAAGTGGTCGTGGTTTGCACAGTATTGTCTGGTGGCTAGAATGGCAAGATCCTTACAATGTCGTACCCCCATCCCAACTAAGTAGGTGCACATGCACACATGTAACTGTGTGTATCATGTGATTGAGATGTGATTGAGATGTGCATGTCATGTGATTGAGATGTGCATGTCATGTGATTGAGATGTGTGCATCCTTTGATTCAGTGCACATCGTGCATGTCATTGATTCAGGCATATGCATCACGATTGTGTGTGTCATGTGATTGAGGCAATGTCACCCTATGGCCAGGTGTTCACAAGACATTCAGGAACACATCAACACACTAAAGACACCAGAGGAAGCTCACACTGTAGACCATGAGGATCACACCTTATTCACACATGCGCATGACGAACAGCTGCTGCTGTGGACACAGAGGTATGGGCGTGCCTGCTTGCCGTGGGATCGCATGTGACGGCTGCTTTGACCCTAGATACCCTAAAGACTGGTCCATTCCACTGGGGAACACATTTGCTGTGTATGGGTGGGGTCACAATCATAGGGGTCAGCTGGGAGGTATGGAGGGGAACAAGATCAAGCTGCCACGCCTATGTGAGAGCTTTGCAGAGCTCAATCCTGTGTCCATTGTTGGAGGAGAACAGACGCTTTTTGCTGTCACTGCAGATGGAAAGGTACTCCTTGAGGCCAAGAAGACAGTGTCATGTGTGGCCATCTCTCCTGTGTGTCATGTGTGGCCATCTCTCCCCTGTGTGTCATGTGTGGCCATCTCTCCCCTGTGTGTCATGTGTGGCCATCTCTCCCCTGTGTGTCATGTGTGGCCATCTCCCCCTGTGTGTCATGTGTGGCCATCTCTCCCCTGTGTGTCATGTGTGGCCATCTCTCCACTGTGTGTCATGTGTGGCCATCTCTCCCTGTGTGTCATGTGTGGCCATCTCTCCCCTGTGTGTCATGTGTGGCCATCTCTCCCCTGTGTGTCATGTGTGGCCATCTCTCCCCTGTGTGTCATGTGTGGCCATCTCTCCCCTGTGTGTCATGTGTGGCCATCTCTCCCCTGTGTGTCATGTGTGGCCATCTCTCCTGTGTGTCATGTGTGGCCATCTCTCCCCTGTGTGTCATGTGTGGCCATCTCTCCTGTGTGTCATGTGTGGCCATCTCTCCCCTGTGTGTCATGTGTGGCCATCTCTCCCCTGTGTGTCATGTGTGGCCATCTCTCCCCTGTGTCATGTGTGGCCATCTCTCCTGTGTGTCATGTGTGGCCATCTCTCCCCTGTGTGTCATGTGTGGCCATCTCTCTCCTGTCCAGGTCTATGCCTGTGGGTATGGTGTGTACGGCCGTCTTGGAGTAGGCGGAGTGGACAATGTGACCACACCCACATTGATCACCTCCTTGTCTGACAGAGGTGTTGCCATCAAGAAGGTGTCTGTGAATCCAGGAGGGAAGCATTGTCTAGCAGTGTCCACCTCTGGAGATCTGTACACTTGGGGAGAGGGGGATGATGGGAAACTTGGCCTGGGGACCACCGCGTAAGCTGAGGTGTACCACTTCACTAGCCCCTCCCCTCCCCCCCCCCTCTCGATTAGCCCCTCCCCTAGACTAGCCCTTCCCTTCCCTAGACTAGCCCCTTCCCTTCCCTTAGCCCCTCCCCTTCCCTAGACCAGCTCTTTCCCTCTTCCCCAGGAATGTAGACAGTCCACAGCTAGTGGAGGCTCTGAGAGGGAAGGTGGTGGTGGATGTGTCGTGTGGCTCCTCCCACAGTGCCTGCACCCTTGAGGATGGCAGCATGTACACCTGGGGGAAGGGCAGATATGGACGCCTGGGTCATAATGATCATGACACCCAGCTCAAACCCAAGCAGGTGTGTGTGTGGGGGGGGGGGGAGTGAGGTTTGCAGCATACTTCCATTGGCTGTCTCCACAGGTGATTGCACTAGTGGGAGAGAAAGTCACTTGTATGGCATGTGGGAGTGGTGACGCCCACACCATGTGTGCCACTGCCTCTGGCAACGTATACTCGTGGGGAGATGGTGACTATGGGAAGCTGGGGAGAGGAGGGAATGAAGGGTGCAAGGTTCCAAAGAAGATCGACACCCTGTCAGGCAAAGGGGTCATAAAGCTTCTATGTGGGTCTCAGTTCTCTGTAGCCCTCACTGCTGATGGTCATGTGTACACATGGTAAGAGTATGTTGTCATGGTAAGAGTATGTTGTCATGATAACGTACACACGACAAGCACTGAACATGCTTTCTTTGCGTACAGGGGTAAAGGAGATTACTACAGATTGGGTCATAGCGATGATGCACACCAACGCACTCCCAGGCGTGTGATGGGAGCTCTAGCCAATGAGAAGGTGGTTGACATAGACTGTGGGTCACTCCACTGTGTGGTATGTACAGAGAGTGGGAGGGTCTATGCCTGGGGAGATAATGATGAAGGACAAGTCGGCAATGACAGCACAACTGCGGTCACCAGCCCTCATGTAAGACTCTGTGTGTGTGTGTGTGTGATGACACTCATGTTGCTCTTCCCCAGGCCATTCATGTACCGGGTGATGTGCAAGTTGACCATGTGGCCTGTGGCTCCGCCCACACAGTTGTGTGGTCATCCATGCGACGGAAGGTGGTGTGTGCTCTGCCGTCTAGAGTACCAATGGAGTTCGATCTACTGAAGAACATTGCAATGCATGTTTTGAGGAATCGTCTGATTTTATTACATCATTTCTCCAGTCTGTTCTGCAAATCACTGACCCTGTTTGGAGTCCAGTCCAGTCCGGAAGCTAACCTTCAAGGGGCCACTGTGATTGAAGGATTCGATCACCTCAGATCCATTTTAATGTCCTCAGCTAAGGTAATAATCAATAATAATTTCAAGTCACATGTGATCTATGACCCTTTGTTTCTATAGGAGCAAGCTTTCAGACGGATCATTAAGGCCACAATGACTCAAGGCAAACCCAATGGACCAGTTATAGAACTGAACAGAATACAAGTGAAAAGATCGCGTGCACGAGGTGGATACGCTGGCCCAGATGGTTCCAAGTCTGTATTTGGGCAGATGTGCTCTAAATGGAGTGTCCTCACGCCAGAGGACCTGTTGCTAGCTCACAGAGTGTGGAAAGTGAAGTTTGTGGGGGAGAGTGTGGATGATTGTGGTGGAGGCTATTCTGATTCCATAGCTGAGATGTGTGATGAGTTGCAGAATGGATCTCTCCCCATCTTGATACAGACGCCCAATGGCAGAGAGGATTCGGGAGTGAATCGCGACTGTTTCATCATTAACCCCTCTTGCACATCTCACGTACATCACAACATGTATCGTTTCCTAGGTGCCCTGATTGGCATTGCAGTTAGGAGTGGGTCTCCAATCACCCTCAACCTTGCCCCGCCCATGTGGAAGCTACTGGTGGGGATGCCCCTAACCATAGGTGACCTCTCGGAACTAGACACAGACTATATCCAAGGACTCCTGTACATCAGAGACAACCCAGAGGCCTTTGTAGGCATTGAGTTCAGTGCACCTAGTGCCACAGGAAAGGAAGTGAAGCTCCACCCTTCTGTCAGCCACATCACAATGGAGAATTGGGCGGAGTATGTGCGCCTAGCCCTGCACATGCGTCTGCACGAGTTTGACCAGCAAGCCCAGGCAATTAGAGAGGGAATAGCCAGGGTCATCCCCATACCCCTCCTGTCGCTCTTCACAGGGGCAGAATTTGAAACCATGGTGTGTGGTAGCCAGGAGATCCCCATCAGTCTTCTCAAGTCTGTCACAACCTACAAGGGTATAGAAGTCACAGCTCCACTGGTACGATGGTTCTGGGAAGTGATGGAAGGATTCAATCACAATGAAAGATCACTATTTTTACGATTTGTGTGGGGACGAACACGACTCCCTAGGACAACAGCCGACTTTCGTGGAAAGGACTTTGTGCTACAGGTATGTTTGATGTGCTGTGTGCATCTCACCACTAATCCTGTGCCTTCCTATGTCTTCAGGTGTTGGACAAATACCAGCCTCCCGATTACTATCTCCCTGAATCCTACACCTGCTTCTTCTTGCTCAAGGTCCCACGCTACTCCTGCAAACCTGTACTGGAGGAGAAGCTGAGATATGCCATCAACTTCTGCAAGTCCATTGATACCGATGACTACGCACGTGTGAACCTGCAGGAAGGCGCTATGGATTATGAAGACAACGATGAAGATGACCCCGCCCCCACAACTTCTTAAGCTAATGGTATTTGTGTTGAAAGGGTTGTGCTTTTTGACGCTAACCGTACTAGTAGTAGTGAGTGTGTGCTAAATAAAGTCAAATGTTTTCCAATTTTTTATCCGGCCGTTACATTACATTTCAGTGCGGTTGTTGCATCGTCACGTGCTGCATCTTGTCTATTCAGTCACGTTGTAAAATTACTCGTCACCAGGCTTTTTCCTATCGAAAGGATCGGCCCACTCCTTCATCCCTGCGATGTAGAAGCATTAATACACGTGACAAGTGAACTGCCATTAGCCAAACGCACCTCTTGGTTGCACTCGCTCAACTGGCATCTTGCTTCTTACGGCTCGCTGTTGTTCACGGTATTCATCAAGATGAAATTTGGGGTAAAAATATATAGGATAAAATGCCAGGCCTAAAACGGCCACAAATCCTGCTACCACTGCGACACTTTTAACAGTTTTAGCCATGTTGACATTAAGTAATAATACACCTTAAACGGTGCGCACTAAAAAGAATTAATTTGCGGGAATGTCATCTGTTACACATACTTCGGTAAGCAGTGAAACTGCAAGGCGCTACGTCAAAGGGAAGCAAACGTGAGTATATGTTTAGTATCCGTTCCTTTGGGAAAACTAGCTCTGCTGCCTTACCAGACAACAAGATGCTAGGTCATACCGCTGCCAGAAGTGTCTTCAATACGGACATTACACTTACGAGTGCACTGGAAAGAGAAAATATCTTTATCGTCCTTCAAGAACTAAAAATATGAAGAAAGGCAATACCGATACGTCTGAAGTTTCGAGGTAACCATCAAAAGGGTGAACTTCAGTTGATACGATACGGTCAATGATTTAGATCTGCCAATGCGTCAAAGAAGGAAAGAAGTAGAGAGGAGCCAAAAAAGAAAAGGTATATATAAAATTAAGCTGGACTCCTGCGTTATTTTCGTTCAGAGCACGCAGGGCCAGTACGAGTTCGGGCAGCGATTCATCATCGAGTTCTTCAGACACTTCATCTTCCGACTCGGAGTCGTCGGAGAGCGAGTCAGATAGTGACACTACTTCGGACAGCAGCAGCAGCAGTAGCAGCGAATCGCAAGACAGTACTGAATCGGACAGCAGCACATCATCTTCCAGCGATAGTGATTAGGAATTTTAGCACAATTTAGCTTGTCTGTTATTTGTGCAAACGGTGTTTGCTATTTTTTAATAGATGTATTATATACGATATGCTTGCGATTATTACGTGTTTTGAACAAAAGCGTAAAAAGTATATGAACAGACATAATAAAAAGAAATAGGAACGGTTAGTTTTTCTTGGCTATCTTTTCTTCATCCTTCTTTGAGCTCCTTTCATCATCCTTTGCATTTTCTTCTTTTTTCATTGTTTTATTGTCGTCGTCTTCTTTTTTCACCACAGTCTAACGTTCATTGATAAAGGAGACGCAATCAAAACATAAAATAAAGTGATCCATAAGAACCTTTGGAAGACGAGGTGATGGCGGAAGCTTGACATTGTGAATATCCTTCTTGGCAACCATAACTTTCAGCTTTCGCTCCTGCAGGCATTGCAATATTAACTACAAAGGACTGCAGCTCATTAATAACCCAGCAAAGTACATGTATGGTGAAAAGTGAAAACAGAGATACAATAACGAGGTAAGCTATAGAGAGATCTATCTTACAGCACGTTATATATACTGCTATGAGTGGTGGACGTATAACACACCTTTGTGACAAGTTCATCTGAAAGTGTGGGAGGTAGTGGTAACTGTGACAGGGGCACTGGTTCGGGAGACTCCTTCCTTCGCTTTGTTGCAACCGAGTCTTTCTCTGCACCACGCTGTTCCTACAATGGGGAAGCCATATTGATCATCCATTTCTTTAAGGCCTCATTAAAAGCACACACATCTTGGTCTGCAGATCGGTCCTGACAATGAAGAGATTGACAGGTAGAAACTGCCACAAACCACACAATCATAAGTGTGGAGGACTAACCCTTTTCCTTTCATGGCGAACTACCTTTTCTTTTCCTTGAGGCTCCAACCCATCAGACACAGATTTATCTTTAGCAGTTTCTGCTAACTTTGACTACCAGAGAAGGCAAGGCTCAATTAGTGTGCCTTGATTATTTGCATAATAAATACCTTTGAATTATCTTCTGTTTTCCTTCTCTTAAGATCTGTTTCAGATACAAAAAGGTGCACTTTGATGAAAGCCTCCAGCCCTGCCAATTACCCACCTCTTTCAGCAATACTCTCAGGTGTGGATGAGGACTCGGAGCTATGTTGCCTTCTTTGACCTGCCTTTCCCCCTGGAGGTGAAGACTGCTCAGAACCATTGGAAGCTTGCACATTCTCCTTAGATGGCATTTTAGCTGCATAAGTGAGATAGTCACCATGGTTACACTTCCTGCACCGGTTCCTTACTGTCAAGGTCCTTCTTCTCTTTCTTAACAGGGGGCTCTTTGCCCTCACTCTTCACCAACTTGGTTTTCTCCTTTTCCTTTTCTCTATCTTTGTCCTTCTCTTTTGAAGGAGCAGAGCTACTTGAAGTTGACTCCTTGACAACAGGTTTGCTTTCATCCGGGACTTGCTTTGACTTGGAGGATGATCGACCACCATCGTCAGTGGAACGAGGAGAGTCTGACAACCTTGCTTTTGAGGTGACTGAAAGCTTCTCTTCCTTGAAGTCCAGTGTGCCATCATCCTGACCTTTGAAGGACTGGTAAGTGATGAAGCAGGCAATGAAATCAAAAGCATTAAACAACACAAAGTTAGTTGCTTAACTCCACTTGACAAGTTAAGGTGGGCTATTGCCCTTTAAAATATTCCATTCTTAAGGGTTAGAGGCTCAGACACACTTGTGTGCTGCTAGATCTCAACATGTGTGTGTCAGCAACACGGACCAACACAATCATCACTGCCTCCTCAATCAAATGGCTTACATTGGCAAGTTTCATACAGCTACATGAAATGTCAATTACTTACACTATGTAACAGTGATGATAAAATTAGTTCAAATGATAAACTAACCAAGCCATCCACATTAAAAAAAGGCTCATTGATTGGATCTCTTTAGTTATCTATTTAAGATTATGTTGAGAGGAAGTTGTACTGATCACCTTGCTTTCACTTTCGAGATTCTGTGCTTTAACCCTCTCATCTCTGTTGTGAAACTCTGCTTCAGCCACCAGGTGCACCCTGTGCGTCTTCAGCATTCCAGCGTATCTGGTGAGCACAATAATGTTACAGTTGTAAAGTGCCTCCTCCCCAGTCTCACCCCGTGGCCAAAGTGTACAGGTCAGCTCGTTTCTCTTTCTCCTCCTCCATGATTTTCTCAACTCTCTTCTCCAGAGCTAGGCTTAGATGGTACACTTTCGGGTAATAGGGCAGGATCCTTGTGAGCACAATAAGACCGTTGCGTATCTGCATATAATCCTTTGACTCCAAGCACACAACCAAAGATTTGGTAAGTTTAAAGTGCCATTTGAAGGTAATATGCCTGAAATTTTCATAGTCTAAATACTGCTTTTCGTTGGCTGAAGTCTTCATCATGGAAATAAAGCCAGGAGTCTGTAGACACTCCTATAATGAGCAGGAAGTTTACAGGTAACATTCTACGAAACATAAACATGGTATCAATAGGCTTCCAAACGTCACAACACTATAGATAAAAATGTATACCTGCAAATAAATAGCTTCACTTGAGTGCCATCGTGTAGTGATTTCCAATAGTTGTCCCAAGAAGCGACCTGAACACAGCAGAAATTTGAACATCTTTATGTACTAAACATATGTACCTGAACTCACCATATCGACGAACTTCATTCTCAGTACAGCATGCCACAGTGTAAGAGATGTCAGAAAATATCTGTAATTATTACCACTTCGTGAAACAACAATGGACCTAGGAGTGAAAATCCTGATACGTACCCGATCAAAGAAGAGAAGTGTCGAGAAGTTGGATACATGGAGTGTGTGGAGCATGAGGACAAACTTGGCGCAGTAAAGTGCATCAATGGCAGTGAACCTGCAGCGCGGGAAGATGCAGAGCTGCAGGAATTGCGTGATGGTCCTGTTTTTTGTCACCTCTGCAAAACGATTCACACACCAGCCCATGAAACAAATCTCTTGAGACACAAAAAAAAAACAATCCAGAGCACGCTATCTCCAACAAACTGTACCCTACAGCTGAATACTACATAATTTGCACAACACCAACATGAGCAATACTTCATGCCACCACACATACAAAGGACTCGATGCAACATTAATCCCTAATACAAGATATGCCCCTACCATTAATACAAGTGGGAGGTTTTGGGCTCAGTAAATGAAGTGTTTCTTTATCAACACTCACTTATGTCAGAAACACGGACCAACACGATCATCATATGCCCAAACCACAGCACAGCAGATATCAGCTATGAGACACTGGTGCTGGTGCTACAAACATACTTGGACTGAACCAGCTTTCCTTGTCTTGTCTCAACCTGGCAAGGACTAGTCTACAGTTGTCTTCCTGCCTTTGTTTCTCTTCCTGCAGCTTTTCAATGAGTGTCTGCCCACGATCCTGCTCCTTCTTACGCTTACTGGAGTTCTGCTGGACCAACAAGAGTTTTTTTCATAATGGAGCTACACCCGTGATAAATTCCCCCACTGTTCTAACACAAGATACCAGTCACCAGACAGTCTGAACGTGTACACATGATGACTTAGAGGCTCAGACACACTTGTGTGCTGCTAGATCTCAACATGTGTGTGTCAGCAACACGGACCAACACAATCATCACTGCCTCCTCATTTATCTCAAATTGTTAGTAAGTTATCAAATAGTTAACAGATACGACCTACTAGTAATCAAAATGCCAAGATGAATGGAGACTACAAACAAAAGTGTAATGACAGTCTAACTTATTGCGTACTTCCTTTAACTTCTTTTAACTATAATAAGATCACCAGATAGCTAATTAATGACTAACTAACCAGGTCTGCATTGTCTTCAACTGACTGAATGGATGCTTTGGCTTTGACAATCTCTTCCTCGTAGCGGCCATTGGGCACGTAAAGATCGTACAGCGAGAGAGACCAAAAGGTGGTGAACAGGCGTGGACTGGGATGGAGGATAGATTAATGCTGGGGCCAAGGAACGATGCCTTGATCTCACCTGATGTCCTCCCATATTCGTGGTGGAAACAGTAACTTTGAAGCCTCTATCAGTGGTTCCATCACCTCTTGGCTTGCACTGCAGAAGTTGGCCTATTTCACAAAGTTCTCTGAAGCTATGCTGTGGACACACACAACCCAATTATCTCCTACTACCTCCATTTGGCTAGCTCTTGTCTTCTTGTCCACTCCTTCTGTTTTGGAGGATTTCTCTCCCTCTAGAAATTTGACCTAACACACAAGGATTGTCCATCCATAAACTTGTGACATACACTTGCATGAGGTAAAATGCCCATGCGTCCATGCATTGTATGAGATTGGGGAGGAGGGGGAGGGGATGATCATAGTGAAGACCACAGGACTGGAAGACTGAGGAAGGGAGTGGCTTACTGTCACAGAGTTGCTGACAAGTGGCCGAAGCATAAAAAACACTGCATCAGGAGGTATGTGGTACTCCTGTCCCAATACAGTCAGTGATGGCACCCACTTGCTGTACTCATCCACACTCAAGTGTGTGGAGAGGAACAGCCCAAACTGTACAAACGTGTCCATACACTGCAGGAGGAACATGAGGTTACATGCTCAGTACACAATGAGCTATCCAAAGCAGTTGTGGTAACTCTGAATACTAATATCTTTTCATTACACTCAAACGAAAGATGGTGTAATTTGTTGGTTCATCATTGTTACCCCACTTCTGCTTCGGCAAACTTACATGGTCTAACAGATTACAAACAAGCTTCAAGTGTCTGTTGCTGGCTTCCTTATAGACAATGCAATCCCTTTGTTGTGCCATGAGAAGGCACAATGGAAGGCTAAGGTCTGTGTCCACAAGAGCCTCTCTCAATCGTTGGGACGACTTCTTGGTGTTCCTTACTTGGGAGAAGTAGCCCCCCTGAAGTGACACAACTCTTACTCATCTTCTCAACACTGAATAAAAATTATGGAGGATATCTCAGATACATTAGATAGTTTCATTAATAATTCAATCGAAAGATGGTGTATGTTTTAATCATCATTGATATTTCCTCCACAATACAGAACACTTGTTCCCACCTACCTCAGCCTTAAGCAGTTCTCCTCCTGCCATGGCTTCCAGCTGAGCTGTTGTCATCTCTTCTGATATGTCAATGCCTGCCATCTTTTGAACAACCTCTTTCAGAACCAGCAAATCAAAGCTATTGAAAATGACCAGTACATTTTTTTAATTTTCCTCTTTCCCCTGGCTACATAGCTCCTCCCCCCCCCCACTCCCATGCTTTGACCAGTTGGCCCCATGCTACAAGCCCCTCCTTGATCACACCTCTTTCCTGCCTTGAGCTGATTGATCACATATTGCAGGAGACCTGTTAACTCGATTGGATACTTCTTGAAAACATTTGCAGAGAAATTGGCCAGCCCTGAAACAGAACACAATCCGTGTCAACCTGGGGAAAATATCCCACCCTACTGGAAGGTTGAGCAGTTAACTAGAATAGCTAGCTGGCGAGACACGCCAAGTTAAATCACATCATAAGAACTGTGGGCTGTGGGAACTCAGAGACTGTGGGCTGTGGGAACTCAGAGACTGTGGGCTGTGGGAACTCAGAGACATATATCTATTTTCATTATATTCAAACGAAAGATGGTGTAATTGGTTGGCTCATCATCGTCACCACGCCCTATACGATTACATCATCACCACTCTATACAATTACATCATCACCATGCCTATACGATTACATCACCACGCCCATACGATTATTATGCAGTACATGACTAACCCTAGTGTACAGATTGCCACACCTTGAAGCCATGTTGATATGTTGGTGTCCTCATGTTTCAACTTTTCCTTCTGTGGGTTGCCTAGCGCCTCAATGATGCAATCTGCTGCTAGTCAAGGATATCCCGCCCACACATAAACATGCCTCTTAGTAGGTCTTGACGTCTATATAAGCAATGTGAGATTATGTCAGGATACAGGCAAGTACATCGTAGGCCAATGGGGTCAGGTACTTCAACGAATCCACCACAGGGATAATGAAGTTGTCGTATTTTTGGATCTGTGACAATACCTGTACAAGACATGTACTTGGATCACATACTGCCCTTATGAAGTCATATTTGAAAGTTCACATATCCTTACATAGTCAAAGATGATTCCAGGATTCGTGTGGCTTAACTTTCCAATTTGACGACCAGATGGCTTTACATTGTCCTTAGTTAGACGCCTGGCAACACAGGTCAAAGTTTATTAAACTATACGGCTTGCCACACCTTTTCCCCAATCCTTACTTCATAATGTACTTCCCCTTGCTCAGAGTCTGGGTACGGACCTCCATCAGCTCAGGATGCTGGTCATAAGAATCATTCTTCCAGTGACCATACAAACAATATCTGAAATTTAAACAGCCATCAGGTAGTGTCACTAACACAGAGAGGGCTCATAACACAGAGAGGGCTCATAACACAGAGGGGGCTCATAACACAGAGAGGGCTCATAACACAGAGAGGGCTCATAGCACAGAGAGGGCTCATAGCACAGAGAGGGCTCATAGCACAGAGAGGGCTCATAGCACAGAGAGGGCTCATAGCACAGAGAGGGCTCATAACACAGAGAGGGCTCATAACAGAGAGAGGGCTCATAACACAGAGAGGGCTCATAACAGAGAGGGCTCATAACACAGTTGACACACTCCATTGTAATGGAAGTGTGTGGTGAATTCCTAAACAATGGCAATGTCGAATTATTTAAAGCAAATGACCTTGTTTGATAAGGGAGGAGCTTGAGCACAGACCACACCTCTTCTGCCATGCCACAGTTGCACTGCATGAAGGATAGTGCTGGAAGAATAACTTCATCCAGAACAGAGATCAACCCATAGAAGACATCATCCTGTGAGAACAGCACATTAACACTACAATGGGCTCCACAACATTAACATACCTGGTCCTGTGTATGCAGTTCTCCAGTGGGGAGGATATAGTACTCTTTCATGAAAGCCCTCACAATCCTCAGGATCTTTGCATGCAGAAGTGGGTCTCTGTATATGTGAGGACCTAGCCGATATAGCATCTCAAGCACATGGCAGCGCTCCAGATCCTCGTACTTGAGTACTAGCTGCACACCCTTCGTTGGGGGAGGGCAGTACCCTTTGGCTGCTTTGGGAGCACAGCTGGGCATACAGTGGAGCCATTAAATGTAATTCTCCTCCCCAACCCCCATCACACAGTGAGACCTATCCCTCCCATCATTGATAGTTTGCTGATAATCACTTGATTATGGAGGATATCTCAGATACATTAGATAGTTTCATTAATAATTCAATCGAAAGATGGTGTATGTTTTAATCATCATTGATATTTCCTCCTTTACTCTAATTATGTACACTCCCTTCCCCCTCAAAACCATATAGCTGTTCACAACCATCTAGCATAATGTATCCCGACATGACTATATATGTACCTACCATTTGTACAGTGGGGCCACTGAGGTGTGCACCAAGCGACACAAGGACTTTACGATCGGTACACACCACATGGCCATATATGGAGGCAGTAGGTCCAGCAGCTGCAAAGCAATTGGCCAGTCTCCATGGTCTAGCAAAGCATAGAGCACACCAAGTTTCTGGTTTAATCCAAGTGACAGAACAGCTTCACGATTGTCCTAATAAGTGATGTTCACAGAGCAAATGTCACATCACAGCAGCCCTTCATGCATGGTCTTCCTTTAGGATACACACTATTATCATTTTTAGTGTACGTCTATTAGGGTTAAAAATTGACTACAACACAGTAAGCAGTACCCTACCCCCCCTTCCAAACATTCACCACTAACCAGTTTGTCTTTTAGTTCTTCTGCTTCTTTCACCTTATCCTCATCTGTTTTGTCCTGAAAGAGGTCAAAAGTGTACTGACTCAAATAAAATTGTTTTTGCAAACATTTAACACTGTTGACCAAATTACAGTGCTAACTTAGACATGACCATGACATGAAGCCTTATAGTTTACATTACAAACCCTAATGGAGGATGGCAACTTCATGTCAGTTAAGGCTTATGCATGTGAATTGTCTTCACACAACGAAGGAATCACTTTCATATGAAGTTTACAGTGTAATGGAGACACAGGTTTTGAAGCTATAATGATCGTGGTGTTAATGCAGTAAGGACACTCACTGCTAGAGAAATGACATTGGCTTTTCTCTCCATATTCTTGGCATCTTGCACCACAGATTCATAGAACTCCTTTAGCTTTGCATCACTCAAACTCAGCTGTAGGAGCATTGTTATGTGACAAAGACGATTACAATATTCGCACCACAAACAATCTCTACAATGAAACTACAGTTGCAGAACACATTGTAGTAACAACCCCAAGAAGCTGAAACCAAAAACACACATGGTTTTAAGGCTGGATTCAGCTCAATGAGCACAAGTCTATACACCCGACAATGCACCACTGAACATCTGAATAACATGCCTATCTATATGATGTAATGCCCATCCTCAGATCCACATGCTTTCTCATCTGCTCTCTTCACAGCCTTTCCACTCACCAAGCAGCTTTGCAACTAACCGTTGCCCTAGCGACTGTTTCCACTAATAACATCCAACCTCCCTCCCAGTCTCCCTCTCCCATTCCGTACATGTGGATATAGCTCATCGAGGGTGACCAAACCGTGATGCAATAGCTTTGCAACAAGACTGTACAGTGAGGGAGGTGTTATGATGGCTTTCGTCGGATCCACTCCCTGTGGATTAGTTGCCAGAGGGATGATTGCAACAAAAAAGTTACCATGCTAATCTCACCTGACAAGATTGGAATTTGAAACCAAGTATGTTGACAAAGGTTGCACGCTCACAGGGGTAACCATCCAACAATGGAAGGAAGAAGTCCTCTTCTTCGAGATGGGTCTCAAATGCTTCCAACATAATATCAAGTACTCGATTCGGATCCAAGTTGAAACGACCTATTCAAGAGAATGTTGAACAGCACAGAAGCAATAGTGGCAGCACACCTATGAGTGACTTAATGTGGTCTAGCAATGCAGCAGGACTGATTTCTAATCTCCTGTCATGGCCAAGCTCAGCTATCAGTTTCGAATATCCTTCGTTCTCTTCGCGAAATAGGTTAAACTTTGGCTGCTTGTAACTGAAATGAAAAGATACTCTAAATGCTCGCATTTTATATAGCATTTATTTCCTCGAGTCCTGTTTCTAGAAGTCAAGAATATTACTGCAACTGATGATATCCCTTCAAAATATCCCACCTCATCCCCTCAACTACATGACTGCTGATCACTTACAATAGCTTCGTCTTGGTTTTGACATATTTTTGATTGAAATTAGCCTTTGATGGCACTAGGTTAGCTGCTTCCAAGGTGTCCATGTCAAGACGTTCTTTGAACAACAGCTCCCCCACCAACTCCTAATAAAACATAGGACATCACTAATGCTTTGAAACTCGAGTAATTAAAGTACAATAGCATTTAGCACATCACAAGTTATTAACCCCTCCCTCCCCAGCTTTGTACATTCAACAGACATGGCACTACTAGGAGCAAAATACTCTTAATAATGCCCATCTCTTACCCTGCAAGCAAGGAGTAAGGCCTTGAAGGAACTACGCTGTTCCTTGCTATCAATAGTCCCGAAGTCCGCATCTACAATTCCAACATCATGAAGAGACAAACAGTACATAAAACTGTAGTTGCTCCAGCAAAACCATCGATTAGGAACAAATCATTTCCTCCTTAACAGGCCAAGGGCATACGTCCGTTCGGTTACAATACATGCTTTCGTCTTATACGGTCGCAGTACCGAGAACTGTTAGAGTGTCCGCAAGTAGTGAGGGGAAGCTCTCTTGAATACCCTGGAAAGTGTTTAAAACTTAGTCCATTCTCCTCTCCTTCGCAAATTGTGTTTATCTCACCAGCACAGAAACCAATTCTCCAAGAAATGATGAGATTTCGTCAATCCCAATGCTTCCAGACAACCCACATTTTAAAAGATCGTACACAAGGCTTCGAAGTTCTATTGAAAGCAACAACATTTTATCCAACACAGTAATAAATTGCCAATCATTATCCCTACCGAGATTCGCCTCGCAAAAGTTAGTTTTCTGAGCCTTAAACGACTTTTGAAACAATCCTAATCTGATGTAGGCAAACATAAGTTCAGTCCTTTCGCCAAGGTTCAACGTACGCTTCTTCTCGCCCCTTCTCGCTCCAGCTTTTCACCAACCTATCAGGTAAAACAGTGCAAACGGCCATTTGCTCACAACATGTGCTCAAGCCGCTCACGTGTGAATAGCGCACGTGACTGCTCATAAACGTGCGTAAGCGCAATTTCAAAGGCATTAATTAGAGAACTTCATCAAATAAAAAAACGGGTGAAAATTTTTTGTAAAAATCTACGCCCGTTTAAATCTAATCATAATAAGCTGTTCACAAGAGACAAACACAACAAACAAGAACATAATTAGCAACATGATCCTCCAGCACCACCACCAGAAGGGGGAGTATCTTTATTCAAAGCAACTGTATTTGGCTTGGTTGAATTTGATGATGGCTGGTTCAATTTCTTGCTAGAATGTACATCCCTCAGATTTTTTGCCAACCGGAGAAATAGTTCTTCTATATTGTTGGCTGTTTTGGCAGATGTCTCCAAAAATGGCATCCCATGTTGATCAGCAAATTTTTCCCCTAGGTCTTGTGACACCTCTCGATCAGTACGATCACTCTTGTTGCCTATAAGGATCTTGTGCACAGAGGCTCCTGCGTATCTGTCCACCTCTGTGAGCCACTCTTGAAGGTTCTGGTAGGTCTGGATGGCCCCAATGTCATACACAAGCACTATGGCATCAGCACTGCGATAGTAGCTTTGGGTGATGGTTCTGAACCGTTCCTGACCTGCTGTATCCCATATTTGTAGCTGTAACATGGATTTCAACATAATGGAGAATCACTTATCCTCACACACACACACACACACACACACACACACACACACACACACACACACACACACAAAGCACACACACACAAGCACACACAAGCACACACACACACAAGCACACACAAGCACACACACACACAAGCACACACACACAAGCACACACACACAAGCACACACACAAGCACACACACAAGCACACACACAAGCACACACACACACAAGCACACACACAAGCACACACACACACACACACACACACACACACAATCCCCTCATCAATAGACACATGCAAGCATAATAAACAATACCATTTGCAGCCTGATCATCAGTTCGCCGCAACAGTCCTCTGCTGCCTTACCTAATTTACTACCCAGAACCCTAACCATTTCATCCGACTGTATTACCATCGCACTACGTGAGTAGTTTACAGGAAGGGTAAGCACGTCCAAACCACCTCTATAAAAAATTCCCCACCCCTCGCAAAACACGCAAGTTATGCTGGCGTTTTTACCATCCAGAATACACTCTTATATGCGTGCGTGCTCACGGTGTGCCTGCATTGTGTACGGTATGCCCCCCAAGGTTCTGCGGTACTGCTGTGTACCTATGACCTAACCAATATTTACGACACGAAACACGTTCGTACCTTGACCATGTTCGTTCCTATCTGAAGAGTCTTAATGCAGAAGTCTACCCCAATGGTTGGAATTCCGGCCGAAGTGAACACTCCATCTGTGTATCGCCTCACAATACTTGTCTTCCCAACCCCTGCGTCTCCTATTAGAACAATTTTAAATAAAAAATCATACTCGGTTTCCATCGAAGACGGTCTAGAAGGGTGCAGTGGTTAAAAAAAAATCGCTTTAGAATTCAGTCCGCTTAAGACGCTTCAGTCAGCTAATACGGCCACACCTCGTCACGTGCCACAAACCGCTGTCTCTCGTGATATATCATAAAATGACGCAACTGTAGTTGTCTGATGTTTGAGATGGCACTTAGGTGGCACTTGGGTATAAATTCCGCTCCGGTAGGTGATGTATTCCCGGAGTCAGGCAGGATAATATTTTTGCATGAATATTACTGCTCAATTTTGAATTGTAGCAGCAACAATGGGCATTGGTATAGATTATAGAATAGCACTATTCAAGCAAGTAAGGAGATATTCATTCCAGGTTTTGCCCTATAAACAAAATATGGTAATTGCATTTCGACTACGCCCAGAGACAGTGTAATTACGAACAAATGCCAAGGAGCTCTGCTCACGTGCGAGATCGCACGTGAGCAGAAACCAAGCAAATGGCGCTTCTTCTATAGACTTCGAAGTGGTGGTTCGAAGGCAAATCTACAAGCCGGAGTTGAGAGATGATGGCAGGGGAACGGTTTATAGATCAGTATGCGTCGGCACTGGACGTACTTACTTTCAACTCCAAGCCAATTATAAACCAACTGACGACGATGGCCGACGAAAACAAAGCTCACGCCACCGAAATAGTAGAAAAGATAGAGTCGCGCATTAAGGAGGTAGTTAGTCATAGCTCTGCCTGGACCTTTGTATCATTTATGCTCTGGGAAAATATTTGTGTGTACTTGTGTTTGAAAATGATTGTCAGTACAATTTGTGTTGAAATTGTCATTGTAACGAGCAAAGAAAGCATCATTAAAAAAAAGCAAAACAAGAAAGAATATCCACCTGCTGGATACTTATGTTCTTGCTCCTCTAGGTGCCTCCAGAGCAGAAGCTTCCATCATTATACCTGCTGGACTCCATTTTGAAGAATGTAGGAAGTGAATACACCACTCACTTCAGCAAGAACATTGTGCATCTGTTTTGCCATGTCTTTGAAAAATTGGTACGTTGATTGTAGTGCTCCAGCGATTGGTAGAGGATGACAGAATAGGATGGAAGCGTATATTGATGTGAACATATATAAGTCCTTCACTTCTCATTTAACCTTTCTTTTGTTTTTTGTATTGTTAGTTCACTCTTAGTTACATGCTGTTGATAATCATATTATATGTGGTGTCATCTCTGCAATGCTTGTGCATAATCCCATTTCAGAGTGACCCTAAGAGTCGACTTGCTCTGTACAAGCTTCGGCAGACCTGGGGATCCTACTTCCAAGTTTCAAAACTGGCCGCCATTGACAAGCATATTCATGATGCATTGGACCCCAACTGGCCAATCACTGCCACAGCCACTGGTCCAAAGGAGGCAGCCATCTTTGTGAACCCCAAGTTCTTGGAGGTAAAGGTCAGGCGATGTGTAGTGCTTTACATTCACCACTCCTTTCAGTCACATGACAAACGTACTGCTGACCAAGTCACAGTTCAGTTACCAACAGTTCAGTTACCAACAGTTCAGTTACCAGAAGTCCAATTACCAGAAGTCCAATTACCAGCAGTTCAATTACCAGAGTTACCAGCTGTCAAGTTACCAGCTGCAACACAGGAAGTTGTAAGACACGTTTCTTTGGTTTCCACTTAATTCTTGCCTTGTAGTGAGCAAGTTGTTAAACTTTCCTTTTGTTTAGAATCAACCAAGTGCTTCCCAAGAGGAAGTGTCCATCGGCAACAAAAGGAAGCAACTTCTGGAGCAGCAAAGGCAGAAGAAAGCTGAGCAGAAGAAAGCTATGGGCATTAACTCCTCATCAGCAGCAGAGCAGAAGAAAGCTATGGGCATTAACTCCTCATCAGCAGCAGAGCAGAAGAAAGCTATGGGCATTAACTCCTCATCAGCAGCAGAGCAGAAGAAAGCTATGGGCATTAACTCCTCATCGGTAAACGCAATGGGCAAACTTGTGATGTGTGTCTTGAGTTATTTATTGGCTATTCTAGGAGCTTCCAAGGGAATGTGAATTAAATGACCTTCCCACGGAGTTGCTTCCAAAGCATCAGGAGTATGTTCTCGATCAGGTATGGGAGAGATGAGTACTTGCACACTTGTGTTAGATGATATAACAGTTGAGCATGTGCCTCTTAATGTCTCCTCCACCACTGTCCTTATAAAGACTTCTTAGAAACCCCCCAAGTGTCACTTATGTTGCTTGTGGTGTGATGTCAGCACACTTTTGCAGATAAAAAAGCAGCTGAATAGTGGCACACTTACCACTGAGCAACATGCCACACTTGTGCATCAATTGGAAGAGATCTACGAGCAGAGGAGGAGAATGGGCGCCAGTGAAATAGGAGACTCGTCCCCACAGCCTTCAAATCAAACTGAAACTGTTAGCATGCAATGGCAGGCTACTGATCAATCTATGCATTCGTCTGGATCCTCTTTAAATAGGCTAACACAACCCACCCCTTCTGTACATAAACCTGTGCATGCTGCGCATCGTTCTAACTATATGCACCCCATAAGGTCAGGGAGAGGTGGCCCACCCCCTCCTCCTCCTCGCCAATCTGGTCCACCCAGATCACGTAGGTACCGCCCACCCCGCCTTAGGGGTGAGTGGGGGGAGGAGCCTCCAGCAAAGAGGCATCCCTGGACTGATGAAAGACCCCCTCCAGGAGAAAAGCTCCCCAGAGGAGAAAGGCTGAGAGAAAGGGAAGATCGGCCTGCTGACAGATTCGCTCCAGGAGAACGCTACCCAGCTGAGAGATGGATTCCTCCAAAAGAAGGGCCTGCCCCTGCTCCTGATAGATTTCCTCCACAAGAAAGGTGGATACCTCCATCAGAGGCATCTCCTCCAATGGAACATGTGCCTGAAAGGTTCCTGGGACCACCACATCCTGCTCCTGATAGATTCCCTCCACAAGAAAGGTGGATACCTCCATCAGAGGCACCTCCTCCAATGGAACATGTGCCTGAAAGGTTCCTGGGACCACCACATCCTGCTCCTGATAGATTCCCTCCACAAGAAAGGTGGATACCTCCATCAGAGGCACCTCCTCCAATGGAACACGTGCCTGAAAGGTTCCTGGGACCACCACACCCTGCTCCTGATAGATTCCCTCCACAAGAAAGGTGGATACCTCCATCAGAGCCATCTCCTCCAATGGAACATGTGCCTGAAAGGTTCCTGGGACCACCACAGTTGCCACTACCTCCTCCCCAGCCCCAGCAAGGTGAGCTGTTGTTACATCATTGAGGATTTTAATACTTCACTTCCTGCTACTTGTGCTGTGAAGTGTTGATTCTGTTATGATAGTTGCCTGTTGGGTATGGAGTGTTGGGTACTATGGAGCGTTGGGTATGGAGTGTTGGGTACTATGGAGTGTTGGGTATGGAGTGTTGGGTACTATGGAGTGTTGGGTATGGGGTGTTGGGTACTATGGAGTGTTGGGTATGGAGTGTTGGGTACTATGGACTATGGAGTGTTGGGTATGGGGGGTTGAGTATGGAGTGTTGGGTATCGGGTGTTGGGTATGGAATGTTGGGTATCGGGTATGGGATTTTGGGTATGGAGTATTGAGTATGGAGTGTTAGGTATGGAGTATACAGCATTCGGCTACAGTATGGCATGTTGCTTCTACCCTAGCTGCTCCAGTGCCTGTGTCACAGCTTTTTGAGAAACTGCTGAAAGTGGGACTGGTGGCAGGAGATGGTGGATTGGGGGATGGTGCAGGCCATGCCCCTCCAAGGGACCCTCCTCAGCCCTCAAGGCCGTACAGGATAAATGTTCCCGAGCTAAGCTTTACTCCAGCCACCTTGAAACAGTATGTATAACCACGGTAACAAAATATTGTACCATGTGGAGTGGTGTGTACGCAAGAAGGAATGCTGTTGTGTTTAGGGGCTAAGTCAGCTGTTGTGTTTAGGGGTTAAGTCTGCTATTGTGTTTAGGGGTTAAGTCTGCTGTTGTGTTTAGGGGTTAAGTCTGCTGTGGTCTTCCTGTGGGTTGAGGATTGTCTGGGAGAAGTCTTCTGTGTGTACCCATCATTACCCATCATTCCTGGCCATGCACACACACACACACACACACACACTCATTCATCCAATAGGAGGTATAATTCACTGGTGGCACTAATTCATTCTGGAGAGCCTTGTGCATCATGTGGACTCAGATTTCTGGAAGGGACTGGGGAGGAGTACAGGAAGCACTTAGACTGGCACTATCGCATGAATAGAAAAGACAAAAATGCCAGCAGAAAGACCTTTAGAAACTGGTTCATGCACCCTGAGGTTGGTTGTGTGTGTCTGTGTGTCTATGTGTGTGTTTGTGTGTCTGTATATGTTTGTGTGTCTTTGTGTGTGTGTCTATGTGTTCGTGTGCCTGTGTGTGTTTGTGTGTCTGTGTCTCTGTGTGTGTATTTGTATACATATGGGTGGGGGTTTGGTAGGCCTTTAGGTTAGTCCAGTCATCAATGATAGAAAAGATTTGTCAGTTTTCTCATACCCACACCACCATTCAATTGCTGCTGTTAGGATTGGTTGAAGTATGAGGAAAAGGAAGACCTACAAGAAAATGGTCAGTATTATTTTGTGCCCTGTCGTTGTGGTGACACATTGATGTCACAGAGTCTGTGCACACCTTGGAGCCGGAGGTTGTTGAAACTGAGTCTACAAAGGAGGCAGAGAGCACAAGCTGCAAGGTCCTTCCAGGAGAAGGAAGTGAGGTAAGAAAATGATGGGAAGGTCATGAGGCTGCCATTAGGCATGTATTGAGTGTATATCCTGTGTAGTTAAATCATTTCACAGGTGATCTGCAGAGGTGCTAAGGCCATGATCACTGCTGTGTTCTAGTTAATTATTTTTAAAAGTAGGGCCTTCCTTTCTATTCCTCCCTCTCCTTTCTCTCCCGAGGTCCTATCCCATTCCTCTTTCACTCCACTCCCTCTCCTCTCCCTCCTATATCCCATTCCTCCTCTCTCTGTCCTCTCTCTCCTTCTCTCCCCTCCTATATCCCATTCCTCTCACTCCACTCCCTCTCCTCTCCCTCCTATATCCCATTCCTCCTCTCTGTCCTCTCTCTCCTTCTCTACCCTCCTATCCCATTCCTCTCACTCCACTCCCTCTCCTTCTCTCCCCTCCTATCCCATTCCTCTCACGCCACTCCCTCTCCTTCTCTCCCCTCCTATCCCATTCCCTCACTCCACTCCCTCTCCTCTCCCTCCTATATCCCATTCCTCCTCTCTGTCCTCTCTCTCCTTCTCTACCCTCCTATCCCATTCCTCTCACTCCACTCCCTCTCCTTCTCTCCCCTCCTATCCCATTCCTCTCACGCCACTCCCTCTCCTTCTCTCCCCTCCTATCCCATTCCTCACTCCACTCCCTCTCCTTCTCTCCCTTCCTATCCCATTCCTCTCACGCCACTCCCTCTCCTTCTCTCCCCTCCTATCCCATTCCTCTCACTCCACTCCCTCTCCTTCTCTCCTGACTCCTTCCCATTTCCTCCTCTCTGTCCTCTCTCATTCCTCTCACTCCACTCCCTCTCCTTCTCTCCTCTCTCCTTCCCATTTCCTCCTCTCTGTCCTCTCTCTCTCTGTCCCATTCCTTAATCCTCTTCCCAAATCCATAGAGCAGTTTTTGTGTTCCTGTGAGGGATGGAGAAATTGGAAGTGAAATTAAACATGATAATTATCTGCTATAGGTATGTACTAGCTGTGATGAGCCATTTGAACAGTTTTGGGAAGAAGACTTGGAGGAGTGGCACTTTAAGGATGCCATTCGAATGCCTGATGGAAGGGTTAGTAGTATATGTCGCAGTGAAAGTTCATCTATCCTTTGTCTCATACAGCTGTATCATATTTTCTGTTACAAAGATGTTAAAGAGGTATGCTTATTTTCAAACCTTGTCTGTGTACTTTGTTTGCCCCATCATGATGTGATCTCCACATGCACACAACCAAATGCACATAACCACATGCACCCACACACATGCACACACACACGTACATACATACATATACTGTACACAGGAGACTCAAAAACCGGGAGAACATCAACTCATAAAAACTGAAAATCCTGTGGATTAGGCCATGGTGGTTTTGGTGTGGTTTGAAGGGGAGGATAAGGGGGAAAGGTTATGCCATTCCAATGTTGTGGTCACCTATTTGATGTGCAGTTTTATTATCATGTGAAGTAATCTCAGCTAGCTGTCAATTTCAGCGCACAGCGCGAAGGACACTTCCTTGAAGCATGTACATCTGCGACACTAGTAATTAACTTGCCCATCTCCCGATGTGGAATGAAGGGTACCTTACCCTATTCTCATACATGTGGGTTGCTAGTGCTGTACTACCCTTTGCCATCACAAGGGGATCCAGCTGTGTTTGAGAGGTTTGTGGACTTGGATTAGATGATGGAGCACCTCTCCACCAGGTGGAATTATCATCATCAAAGTTATGATAGACTGGTAGTATTGATTTACCATGTTCTGTTTGTATGTTGTGCGCTTAAGCTTGTACATTAAATTAATTTACTCGTATATTTTATGGCTGTGAGCTCTTATCAGAGGAGTCTATATGGCTACCTCAATGTGTCAGTGGTTCCTCACAAGGCTTGGCTCCCTTCTTCCTCTGGTCCTCTGGGACAGCTCATGCAGGCGATATCCTAGTACTGCATAAGGAAGCATTTTGCAAATAGGATTCAAGGCAGAAATGTATACTATCGTATAAAATCCCACCACTGCACTGTATAGATGCATAAATACATGATGGAAGAAGACACTATACCCAACTGGCCAAGCCATTGGTCCAAAGGAGGAAGCTATCTTTGCAAACCCCAAGTAACGTACAGTTTAGTGTGGTCCTCCCGCTCCTTCAGTCACATGAAAATGTTCTGTTGTAGCCACCAGCTGCAACACAGGAAGTTGTAAAGACAAATGCAGAGAAGATGGGCGCCAGTGAAATAGGAGACTCGTCCCCACAGCCTTCAAATCAAACTGAAACTGTTAGCATGCAATGGCAGGCTACTGATCAATCTATGCATTCGTCTGGATCCTCTTTAAATAGGCTAACACAACCCACCCCTTCTGTACATAAACCTGTGCATGCTGCGCATCGTTCTAACTATATGCACCCCATAAGGTCAGGGAGAGGTGGCCCACCCCCTCCTCCTCCTCGCCAATCTGGTCCACCCAGATCACGTAGGTACCGCCCACCCCGCCTTAGGGGTGAGTGGGGGGTGGAGCCTCCAGCAAAGAGGCATCCCTGGGCTGAGTGCATGCTCACTCCAGGAGAAACATTTCCTGCAGATATATGAATGACTTCACTGTGGGAAAGAGAATCTATTTCCTCTAGCCCAGTGAGATTTCACCCACCTTGTGGAAGTGAACTGACTGTGGTATGCTGTAAGCAAGGTGGGTGTGGTAATTAGATTTTTGTGTGTTTGAAGGTTAAAGGGAGCAGCAAAACATTGCTGTGATCTTTCGGTGTGTTGAGGGTTGTCTGAGAGAAGTCTTCAGTATGTACCCATCATTCCTGGCCATACTTGCCCATGCACACACACACACACACACACACACACACATACACACACATACACACACACACACACACACATACACACACACATGCACACACACATTCACATGCACACACGTACGCAATAGGAGGTATACATTCACTGTGTGGCACTACTTCATGCTTGCTGCAGTCTTGAATTTCTGGAATGGACTGGGAGGAGTACATGAAGCACTTAGACTGGCACTATCGCATGAATAGAAAGCCAGAGGAAGAGTCCTGAGGAGGTGAAGAGGTTTCCATTAAGCTTTTACTTTTGTATCCTGTAGTGCCATAATCACAGGTGATCTGCTACGGGTGCTGAGGCTTGATGTGTCTTAGTTATCCCCTTGCTGTTATCCCCTTGCTGAAAGTGGGACTCTCCCCTCCTTTCTCTTCCTCCTATCCTCCTACCCTTCCTTCTGGTCATCTCATTCCTCCATCCTCTTCCCAGATCCATGGAGCAGTTTTTGTGTTCCTATGAGGGAGGGAGGCGAAATTAAACATTAGCTGCTGTAGGTGTGCATCAACTGAGATGAGCCATTTGAGAAGATCTGGGAAGAAGACTTGGAGGACTGCACTTTAAGGATGCCCGGCAAATGGCCAATGGATGGATTAGTAGAATATGTCCTAGTGGAAATACGCGGTGGTTTTGGTCTGGTTTATGAAGAGAGGGAGCCCGTCTATTTTATATATTGTGACAACTCAGCTGTCAATTTTAGCGCATCACGCACAGACAGGGCAAAGGACACTATATTACTTCCTTGAAGCACGTGATATGACTGCGACACAATAATTGAATAATTACTAGGGGCTCACTCGCCCATCCCCCTCTATAGTGTACAGTAAATATATTGCGTAGTACCGGAGAAGCTATCTATGCCGTACGTTTTTTTATGATAAAGATCTATCGTAGCTGCAGTGCACCGGGGTTACTTCTAGAAGTGTCAGACTGTGTACTCCGGGCCAACAAAGCAGCCTTGTCGACCAACACACATGGACAACAGAAAAGGGTTAGTACGCAATCAAAGCTGGCTGACCGGGCGTTTCTTGGGTTACTATTTTGAGAGTACTAACGACGTTTTATCGTGACCCACAAGTCTGGCTTCTCCCGTTTAGTTTGTTCAACGAGCAGGCCTTAGAATCAATTTTGTGGCGTGCGATTACGAGCCAACTGGGGTCCTTTGGGGAGTTCTCCGTGGGGGCGAGATGGCCTATATGTTTGTTACTACGTTACTACGCTCTCCGTGATGACCCCATTCACTAGTACTGGGGGAGGGGGGGAGGGGAGTGAGGGAGGGAGGGAGGGAGGGAGGAGGTTGGTGACGTAATTCATTGTTCTGGTGTGTTGGTAGTAGCGTAGTGGTGTTGTATGTTTATTGTGTGTACACACGTCTATTAGCATGTACTGGAATGGATGTTCGTGTGTATGGAGAGGACCATGTGTTTCAGATCTGTGCATGGTGTGTGTGTGTGTGTGTGTGTGTGTATGTGTCTGTGATAAGCTACATGGTGTCAGGCAAGGGATTGTTGGGTGTAATGCAGCCTTGCTATGATGTCATTTGCAGGGGGACTGGGGAGGAACAAATGGGAGGGGAGGGGTGGTTGGGAGGGTGTTGAGTTCGTACACAACTGTCCTTTGCACCATGTGATGCAGAGGGCATGTGAAGGGCATGTGTCAGTGAAAATGGATAACCTCTATCTACTTGCACTGCAAGTTTGGTCAAGTACAGGCATTGTGGTTAGTCGATACAATGTTCTGCAAGCCCTGCTGTTGAGAAAAGAATAGAGTCAGCAATGAGGACCCCATCACACCATTGACTGCTTGTAGAGAGCCAGCCATTAGTACACAATCACACCACTAGTCACTCAGTTGGATCTCTCTATACAGCACAGGTGTTGTTGACACTGACCTTTGTCACTGTGCCCAACCTGAAGGGCTGTGTGTAATAAGATGTCCCTTTCATTTGTGTGTGTGTGTGTGTGTGTGTGTGTGTGTGTGTGTGTGTGTGTGTGTGTGTGTGTGTGGGTGTGTATGTGTGGGTGTGGGTGGGTGTCTGTATGTGTGTGTATGGGTGTCTGTGTGTGTGTGTGTGCACCGCGCGTGTGCATGTGTGTGTGTGTGTGTGTCTCTGTGTGTGTGTGTGTGTGTGTGTGTACTTCATTGAGGGAGATAGCTTTGAAAGGACGAGTGTTTAAAATAATCTTAAGTTCTTATCATGTCATCAGTCTAAGCTGTTTGATTCAGGCTCTCTCAATGAATAACATTATGGCATTGTAATTTAACTGGTCCCACAATCCCCCCTCATTTCTTATGTGTACATGTGTTGTGTGGAGGGTGTTGGGTGTGCGTTATGTAGGCCTCGTTGTCTCCGTGGTATGCACGCAGTGGTAGCACGGTTCCTCATACCAGCAACCTCTGTGGTTTTCCTTTGTGTAATGTCTGTTATGGGGAGGGACTGGTATTGTAAGGGTTCTGTTTAGGGGACGTCTGCACAGCCATTAGTAGGCATGTGTGTGTACATGTACTAATGTAGCTATTGCCATTCATCCAACACAACACCATGTACATACACACAAACAACACACATGCACACATACACACATGCCCACACATGCACACACATACACATGCCCACACATGCACACACATACACATGCACACACATACATACATGTACACATGCACACACATACACACCAACATGCACACACACAGAAAGCATGAGGAGGGGAGACAGAAGAGGCACTCACAGGTGGACAAAATGGTTAGCCCCTCCCCCCTTGCAATGTGTACCTCTCTCAGTTGTGGCTAGGTGATTGAGTGATGTGGTGTGAAGGTTCCCTTACCTTATATGGTCTCTGTACAAGTCCCCCTCCCACCACATCCTGTTATGTAAGGGATATCAGTACTTACACATGTCAACACATGTACACACACATACACACACACGTACATACACACACACACACACACACACACACACATATTACAAACACATTACACACATACATGTGACAGGGCACAGCCAAGGCTTCAGGATCTGGTCCTCCACTGTTTGGGGAGCCTGTATGCATTCAGGTGTGTATTACCAACTGTGTGTAGTGTAGATGTGTGCACAGATGGATGTGAAGTGTGGGTGATTGGGTGGCTAAAGGCATATATATCATAACAATGCTATCTTTGTCTGACACAGAGAGACACAAATGACCTACAGAAGTACGCCAAGGTGTGTTAATCTCTCTTTTGCACCTCTGTCATTGGGCTATGTAGTATAGCTTCTCTTCCAACTGTGACAGTATGCAACTAAGGACGGTGTTGGTTCGTTACACTGCTCATATTCACCTCTTCTCTCTCTCTCTCTCTCTCTCCATATCCTATATAGCGCGTGCTAGGAGATTACCAGACTGTTGTGCCAAGATTGGATAACAACATGTTGGGCATTGAAACCCTTCCCAGTACACCTGTTCAGGAAGGGAAGAGGAATGTGTTTGATGTCTCGTTCCAGCCACCAGCAGCCTTGCATGGCACGTCCCTCTTCCCCAGAGCCCAGGGTGACAGTGTGAAGAAGGAGCACCATCTGGCCAAGACTACAAGCATCCAGTCAGTGAAGCGAGTGTCCAGCGATGTCAGGGCTGACCCTAAGCTGCCAGCTGTATCACAGCAGAGTGCAACAGCAGAGATTGCTGAGAGTGGCACTAAGCAGTCCAATGTCTTGCCCTCATCTTTTGGGAAGCACAAGTCCAAGCCTGTGCGTCCTTACAACCCTTCATCGCCTCCCCCCTCACTTCAGAACACAGTGCCAACAAAGGCTCCAAAGCTGATTGAAACGGACCTATTCAAGGACCTAGCAAAGGATGCAAAGCCCAAGAAGAGCAAGCAGAGATCAGAGGCTGCACGGAAGGCTCCTCCCACCCAGGATGTGAAGGCTCCTCCCATCCAGGATGTGAAGGCTCCTCCCACCCAGGATGTGAAGGCTCCTCCCACCCAGGATGTGAAGGCACCTCCTACCCAGGATGTGAAGGCACCTCCTACCCAGGATGTGAAGGCACCTCCTACCCAGGATGTGAAGGCTCCTCCCACCCAAGATGCAAAGCCCAAGCCCTCCAATTCTATCCCCCAGTCTGCTAACTCCACCCCCACCCAACCCGCCGTGACCCCATCAGGTTCAGTCAAGTTAAAGAAAGCCAGCAGCTCAAGCTCATTAGCGCGTACAGTTTCCAATTCCTCTTTGATAAGCTCTTCCAACCTCTCTGTGCCACCTAACCGCCCTGTCTCTAGTTCTCCTGCCTTTAACCATTCAGCTGCTGCACTCTCTTCACTTAACCCTTCTGTTCCTAACACTCCCTCGTCGAAGGAGGATAGGCACCAGGAGGCCACACCCATACAGAAGCCTTCTAAGGTCACTCATGGCAGCACACTTGGCGATGTCAAGTCTAAGAAGAAAAAGTGCAAAAAAGACAAAGAGAAAGGTGTTTCTAAACATGACCCAGACCTCACTGCTTCGAACACTGTTCTGGCTTCATCCAAGTGCACACCACTTCCTTCAAAGGCACCTGACCCTCACCCCTCAAAGGCACCTGATCCTCACCCCTCAAAGGCACCCACCCCTAACCCCTCAAAGGCACCTGAGCTTCTCCCACTCAAATTGCCTGAGCCTCTAGTTCTAAAGGCTTCTGAAGCTCCACCCCCAAAGGTGTCGGAGCCCCTCCCCCCACAGGCGCCGACTGAACCTTGTGTGGAAGCTGACAACAGCTGCAAGCCCAGGCCTGGGAACCTAACGATTGGCAAGAGGTATATGACCATGTATGGTACTCATTTGGCAAAGCACTGCCTGTGATAATGGCTGTTGTGTCTTAAGGTGTGATGTCTTGTGGGTGAATCTGTGATGTCTTATCCACACATCACAGCTACACCTTGTCTTCCAATACATGCACACCTAAAAAAAATAAAAATAAATTTTGCTGTGCTAATGTTCCAACACTGGTCCAGTGCTAATGTTCCCACGCTGGTCTGGTGCTAATGTTCCCACGCTGGTCTGGTGCTAATGTTCCCACACTGGTCCAGTGCTAATGTTCCCACGCTGGTCTGGTGCTAATGTTCCCACACTGGTCCAGTGCTAATGTTCCCACACTGGTCCGGTGCTAATGTTCCCACACTGGTCCAAGGCTAATGTTCCCACACTGGTCCAGTGCTAATGTTCCCACACTGGTCCGGTGCTAATGTTCCCCACACTGGTCCAGTGCTAATGTTCCCACACTGGTCCGGTGCTAATGTTCCCACACTGGTCCAGTGCTAATGTTCCCACACTGGTCCAGTGTGCTTGTGATTTGTTTCTACACTGGTCCATGATGTGTGTTTCCAAAGAAGGGAAGTTGTGGTTTTGAATAATTATCCTCTTTCTTTGTCATCTTGCACCTTGTTTCCTGTTACTACTTTTCCCATTCATCATATTTTATTCCTTCTGCCTTCCCTCTCTCTCTCTCTCTCTCTTCCCTCTCTCCCTCCTCTCCCTCCCTCTCTCCCTTCCTCTCCTCTCTCCCTCCCTCTCTCCCTTTCTCCTATCTCCCTCCCTCTCCTCTCACACTCCCTCCCTCTCTCCTCCCTCCCTCTCCTCCCTCCCTCTCCTCCCTCCCTCTTCCTCCCTCCCTCTCTCCTCCCGCCCTCCCTCTCCCTCTCTCCCATCCCTCCTCTCCTCCCCTCCCTCTCCTCCTCCCTCCCTCTCTCCTCCCTCCCTCCTCCCCTCTTCCCCTCCCTCCCTCACTCCTCCCTCCTCCTCCCTCCTCCCCTCCCTCCTCCCTCTTCCCCTCCCTCCCTCTCTCCTCTCTCTCTCTCCTCCTCCCGCCCTCCTTCCCTACTATTGTGTATCGCCCTCTTCAGAGAGTCAATGGCTGCCATGTTGGCAGAGGTAAGTGGATGGTGTATCCATCACCTAGCCATATGACCACAACCTTCTTCTAGGAGGTCCCAATGGACACATCTGATGTACTCACTATTTTGGAGGTGAGAAGCAAAATGAATTGTGGGCGTGTGGAACGTGTGTTGATGTGTGGGGCGTGTGTTGGTGTGTGTGGGCGTGTGGGATGTGTGTGGGCGTGTGGAACGTGTGTTGATGTGTGTGGGACGTGTGTTGGTGTGTGTGGGCGTGTGGGGCGTGTGTTGATGTGTGGGGCGTGTGTTGATGTGTGTGGGCGTGTGGGGCGTGTGTTGATGTGTGTGGGCGTGTGGGGCGTGTGTTGATGTGTGTGGGCATGTGGGACGTGTGTGTCGATGTGTGTGGGGCGTGTGTTGATGTGTGTGGGCATGTGGGACGTGTGTCGATGTGTGTGGGCGTGTGTTGATGTGTGTGGGACGTGTGTTGATGTGTGTAGGCATGTGTTGGTGTGTGTGGGCGTGTGGGATGTGTGTGGGTGTGAGTACATGTAATGTGTACTTGTGTGGATGTGAGTACAAGAGGGAGTGGCTTGTGTGTCATGGTGGGCTGATGGAACTGTTTGTCATTTCCTCACCTCCCAAACAGGAGATGACCAAACCAATGCTTCCAATGGTGACCCCAATCCAGACGCCTTGCAGAAAGAACTCTGGAGACTTTACCTTTCCTGTGAGCACACCAAATTGATGTTCTCTTGTGTTAGTCACATGTCCTGTGTATGTAACACCTTCAACAGTCGCAAGTAGTACCCAGACCAGTTCAGATGGACAGAGGTATGATGTGTGCATAGGTCTTGATGTGTGACTTATCTCTCTGCTTGCAAGCAGAGGCCATCAAGCCTGGAGCTGTGCCTTCCATACCAGTGTGCAATCTCATGTGAGTGATCCGATGGTCATGTGCACGTCTGGTGACTTCCCTCTCCTTGGAAACAGTAACATTCAACATGTCCCGGCTGTCTTGAGCCCTTTGAGTAGTGACTCCGACTCTGAAAGCAAGGTACTTCTTTGTAGCACTCTCACCTCCTCCCTACACCCACACTTTTACCACACATACCCACTCCACTTAGCACGCTGTGAATCACGCTGTTGTCCGATTGGATGAGGTGCTAGATACGGAGAAGTAGGTTCTGCCATACCACACACACGGTTGCCATGGTTTTTGTTCCACTTTGGTTTGCAGGTTGTATCCAGTCCCCCCTCTCTCATCTAGCCAGCCCCACCCTCCCTCATCTAGCCAGCCACACCCTCCCTCGTCTAGCCAGCCCCACCCTCAAGATCTCATGGAGCACTCAGACCTCCACCAGTTCCCAGACCTTAGCGATTCTTCGAGCAGCAGTTCTGACGATAGCAGTTCTGAAGACAGCAGTTCTGAAAGCAGTGATTCTGATAGTGAAGAAAGAGAAAACCCAGATACCACTTCAATAGAGACATCTACACTTAGCAAGGTTAGGAAATGTGTGTTTGTGTGTGTGTGTGCAAATCATATTGAAATGTCCATAGCCTCAGGGGAGGGTCAGGGGGTCATAGCCTCAGGGGTCAGGGGAGGGGTCATAGCCTCAGGGGAGGGGATCATAGCCTCAGAGGGTCAAGGGGTCATAGCCTGGTCATAGCATAGCCTTATATGTGTCTTCCACTGCAGGATGACACTCTGTTCCTCCCCCTCCAAGCCAGCATGGTCACTCCCCTTAAAAAGACTCCACCACAACTGCCATACACCTCACTCAATGATAGCAATGCCAATCAGAGTCCGCCTGCAGAACATTTAACTTCTTTTGTTCCACAAACCAATCTCACTACACAATCGAATGGCAACTTCCATTTTGATTCTGATACCATGCCTTTTATGGTTAGCCCTGCTCAGGTTGCCATGACAACCCCATCGCAGGTCCCCATACCTTTCTCTGATACATTGTCCATCGCTCCCATCAGTACAGTAACAGATGATTTGGCACTGAGTAGTGAAAATGACAGTGACTCAGAGTCCAGTGAATCTGAAAGTGGATCAAGCTCCAGTGACTCTGATGATGGAAGCCATTGTGATGATGCTACAGAAGCCTTAAGTGGAGAGCACCAGTTGAACGTATCACAGACCAACGAAGACCTGGTAGTCTTTCCCAGTCCCGTGAACAGTCCGATGTGCTTCGATGAGGAAATGGGATTTGACCCTATGTCTCAAGAGTCCCAGGTCACCCAGCTGTTTGAGTCACTTGGGAAGGATACTGTTCCATCTGAAGCCCCCCAGACCAATATTGCACCCCAAGAGATGTCCACTCCTAAGAGCCTACAACCCCCTATGGGAGGGGCAGTAGGCGGGGCATCTCCCGATCCCTCGCACCAGCAAGAGAGTGCCATTAGTCCGGAACACACGGGTGCCCAGGCCAGCGACCAGGGGTCATCTGACGTTGTGGGAGCAGAAGTGAGGAAGAGGGCTAATCGTGATCTGAAGAGGTCACAGCTGGCAGCATGTAGCGAGCACCCGTGCAGTCAGACTGCTTCAAAGATGGAGAAGGAAACGTCGCCACCTTCTGGTCAGCCTCTGGAGCAGCTACATCAGGTCGCTGGCAAGAAAAGAAAGTGGGTGGAGCCTAGTGTGCCCTCGACCGCCGCCCCCCTGAAGGCACCGCGGCTGCACAGGTATAGCAGTGTGGATTCCACTCAGGGGGAACCCCCCAGTAACGATGGAATGGATTCGGGACCAATGGCGTTGGAATCTGACCAGACCCTGGTAATAAAGATCCCATTGTCTCTGGTGAAGAAGAAGAGGATGGCTACAGTGGAGCCTTACCACGTGACTGCTCCCTCAGAGAAGGCTTCGAGGAGACGCAGTGAAGGGCAGGAGAGTGTTGAGGAGGTGTGTGTGTGTGTGTGTGTAGGGATGTGTGTGGGTGTGTGGGTGTGTGTGTATGTGGGTATGGGGTGTGTGTGGGTTAGAGGGTATAGGGGTGTGGGTATAGGGGTGTGGGGTATAGGGGTGTGGGGTATAGGGGTGTGTGTATGTGTGTGTATGTGGGGGTGGGGGTGTCTGTGTAGGGATTGTGTGTGTGTGTGGATGTGTGTAAGGAGTAGGTGTGAGAGGCCACAGGATGTGTTTCTCCTTTGTCAAAAGGTCTTGTGATGTGGTTCACTATTAGCAGGTTCTGTAAGCCCTTGGACTTGGGTTACTTTGTTGGTAGTGTTTGTGTGTGTTGTGGTTGCAACCTTCAAAGACATCTCATAGAGTGGGCCCAATTGCAATGTACCCTGTAAACGTCAGTGGGTGTGGTTTCTTTGTCAGGATCCTAGCAGGCGGAGGGACATTCCCGAAGCATCAGACTTCTCCAGACACAGAGAAGTATGTTATCTCGAGCACACCAGTGACCTGTGCTAAGCATTTCATTCCTTTTGAACTCTCCTCTTCCTCACCCCACCACCCCACTATCCCACCATCCCACCACCCCACCACCCCACCATCACTTGGGCACACCTCCACATCAGGACAATCAGTATAGGTATGGTGTGTGTGTGTATAATCTGTGTGGGTGATGTCCTATGGTGGTGGGCTTCAATAAGGAATGCTTTTCTCTTTATAGCCACGAATACCCACGCAGCGACGATCGAGGCCACACCCACCGGGCCAGGTTAGTTCACTCACTATTTGAAATTGGACTTGCAACTAGATGTGTTATGAATGGTCACATGATGATCACATGATGGTCATGTGGTGTGCACTTTATCATTACTTGCTCCAACCTTCCTCACCTCCATCGTCACAGGAACTGGGAGTACTCTGGTCCTCGACATCGCCATGGTAACACTGAGGGGAGACATGACTACCCACCATGGGGAGAGCATTACAACAGTGAGTACTGGGACTACGGCTCCGCCCACTATGACAGGGGAACTCGCAGTGACTACGAAGAGGGCAGAAGGTCACGTGGCTACCATGCTGACAGGTGTGTGTATTGGGGGTGTGCTTTTGTCAGAATGAGAATTACTTGTCTTCTGTGTATGTATGTATGTCTGTGTGTATGTGTGTGTATGTCTGTGTGTATGTGTGTGTGTATGTATGTGTGTATGTGTATTCTACAGGTCCTCGTACAACTCAAAACGTACCTTGCAAGAAGCCAGAAGAAAGAAGCATGAAGCTGACAGTATAAAGGTTGGTGGGAGGGTCAGAGGTCAAGGGTCAGGGTTGCAGCCACAACAATAGTCTCAATGTCTAAGTAGTTCAATTGTACTCCTGTGTCCTCATAGATGTGTGTGTGTGACCTCATAAAGTGTGTGTGTGTGTCCTCATAAAGTGTGTGTGTGTCCTCATAAAGTGTGTGTGTGTCCTCATAAAGTGTGTGTGTGTCCTCATAAAGTGTGTGTGTGTCCTCATAAAGTGTGTGTGTCATAGTGTGTGTGTATGTGTCAGTGTGTGTGTTTCAGTGTGTGTGTCATAGTGTGTGTGTGTTTCAGTGTGTGTGTCATAGTGTGTGTCCTCATAAAGTGTGTGTGTCATAGTGTGTGTGTGTGTCAGTGTGTGTGTTTCAGTGTGTGTGTCAGAGTGTGTGTGTGTTTCAGTGTGTGTGTCATAGAGTGTGTGTTTCAGTGTGTGTGTGTCATAGTGTGTGTGTGTGTGTGTGTGTGTGTGTGTGTGTTATAGACCTCAGAGATACAACATGATTGTCTGACTGGTCCCAACTCCTACCCAGTCCCATTACTTGCATGAGTCATGTTCTTGGATATTTATCCACCTGTGATGTACTGATGTGTCCTGTGATGTACTGATGTGTCCTGTGATGTACTGATGTGACAGTCATGTGGACTGCCATGTGCCATCTATTTCGTCTGTGCAATAAATAATACATTCCTATGTCATCTCTCACTTTTATTGTCCCAGTCCCCAGTCCCCCCAGCAGCTAAAAAAGCCTTTTTAACAACGTAACATGGCTTGTATGTTGTAAATGAAATCTAGAAGCTGTGTTGTGTTGCAAAACCTGCTTTGCTTTGGCACATTACAAAGGGTGTACTGCCTTGAAAGAATGGAACACATTAACACAGTGTGTGTGTGTGTGTGTGTGTGTGTGTGTGTGTGTGTGTGTGTGTGTGTGTGTGTGTGTGTGTGTGTGTGTGTGTGTGTGTGTGTGTGTGTGTGTGTGTGTCCATGTATGTGTGCATATGTGTGTGGATGTGTTTTGTGTGTGATTATCTAATATATTTGTTGTCGATGCTAAATATGGATCACCTATTGAAGTGTATATAACCCATACATGCACACCAACATGCACATATACACATGCACACCACGCCACACCACACACACACATCTGACACAGATTCCAGGTGTTGAAAAGGCCAAAGCGTACATGGAAGCCGTCACTTGCTTCATGAAACATGGCTACTCGATGGAGGTGTGTATATGCCACTCCCCTCTACGTATGTAACCACCTCATGTGTTCTCGTTTTAGCACGATAAGCTACAGCTAGCCAACCTGTTTAAACTATATCAGGATACCATATCAATGATCAAGTAAGAGCTCTGGTGTGACCGATACCACACACCACAAACACAACACACACACCACACGTAACACACACAACACACACCACACACACACCACACGTAATACACACACCACACAACACACAACACACACACCACACGTAATACACACACCACACAACATACGTAATACACACACACACAACACAACACACACACCACACACAACACACGACCACACAACACATACCACACAACACACACACACACACACACACACACAAAAGCATGGGCATTAATTAGAACACCCTCCACAGACACAGTCAGTTGATGGCAGGAAACAACCAACCACTGCTTGTACTTTGGTATGTAATGCTTCCATGTTTGGTCAAGTAGTCATGAAATATTCTGAGCCCTGTAGCCAGGTGTGTGTGTGTTGTACAGCCAATAATCTTCTATTCTGTTGGTATGCAGCCTTCGCTGTCAGGCGGTTCTCTACATGAAGCTGTATTCTCTGAAGCAGCCAGCAGCCAGTGCAGTTCATAAGGTGACATAGCCAAGATGGCTGTCTGTTGCTGCTTATCACACACACATACACACACACACACACACACACACATCAACAGGAGCTTCAGGAGTACTTTGCTCCCTCTACAAAGGTAGGCTGCCACTTGCAATGCAAATTGAGTTAGCAAGTCCATATAACCATATGGTTGGATTGTATTATAGTTGGTCAATAGCTCTCTCTCTCTCTCTCTCTCTCTCTCTCTCTCTCTCTCTCTCTCTCTCTCTCTCTCTCTCTCTCTCTCTCTCTCTCTCTCTCTCATCTCCCCATTTCCATCATCTCCAGAGCTGTGTCCAGAAATCACCCTATCCAAACAGGTAGATGTTATGTCATCTATGGACAATACAATTTGAATCTTTGGAAACATAGATGTGAACTTTTCAGAATTCATTGTTGTGATAACAAAAGAACACAGAGCCACAATTGCGTTGTTAAATTATCACCCAAGCTTACCAGACTGTGTACATTATTCATATTATGCATGTGTGTGTGTGCATGTGTGTGTGTGTGTGTGTGTGTGCGCGCGCATGTGTGTGTATGTCGTGTGTGTATGTCTCTAAGAGCATTAAATAGATAGTTGCATAGATGGACTAGACTGAACATTATGTGATTTAGAAGGCACTTCAGACTGTCAACATGTCTACATTTATTGCCCAGTAATGAAATATTAGTGAATGTGGCTAGTGGTGTAGGTTAATTATTACCCAGCTGATGCTCACACAGTGATCTCTCCTCCTCCCCAGCTTCTCTCCCATCCCCTCCCCAGCCAGTGTAGGCAGCACCGCCAGTACAGCCAGCACAACTGCAGTGCACCCACAGGACCCCTCCCCTTCCTCCACCATCACCATCCCACAGCACATTGTTTCAAAGGCCACGGAGCATCTTACCATTACATCATACGTTAACCACAGCTTTGAACTATGGCGGCAAAGTGAACAAATGGCAGAGCACGACTTGCGTAAGACTTTGTCTTTGTGATGTTGACCTAATAACTTGCCTGGTGTTGACCTAATAACTAGCCTGGTGTTGACCTAATAACTAGCCTGGTGTTGACCTAATAACTAGCCTGGTGTTGACCTAATAACTTGCCTGGTGTTGAGGAGCTCAATAATTTGCATAACACAATACTGGGCCACACCCACCCACAGGGTGGGAGGCCACACCCACAGATATGACATTTTGTGTTTGAAGGAAGGCTGTGCCCATATTTGGCTGACACTGAAACTGCTTTGTATGTACACACACACACACACACACACACACACACACACACACACACACACACACACACAGAATTCTTTAGCACTCTGGAAAGAAAAGCTGGAAGGATATTTAATGGCAGGTACTGGTCACAACTATACTCACACACATGTACACCATCACTTTGTAACCTTGCATTACTTTGCCCTCTTCCGCCCCCAGTTCACTCATTGACGTAGTTGAATGGACAGAACAAGGACTTCGCAGCTTAAGATAGTCATCACATCATTCCCAGCAGCTGTATAGTAACAATTCAATGTATTGGGGAAGCATTCCCTTCCATTTTTAGATGTACTTTATGCCCGCGTTTGTCCGCTGATCAGCACGTGATATTGTCTGTTGGCTTCTTTTTTTGATACACTTGCATATATAAATACATCCGCTTGTTGTTATGACGTCACTGCAATATGGCTAACTTTTCCGTGATAAACATGCGCACCGGACACTGAGTTGAATAACATAACGATGCCAGTGCAGAAACACAAGCCAGACGAAGCAGAGTTGAGCCCAAAGGTACCGTTGAATGGGAATACATTTCGCCAAACCCTTCGTGCCTTTCAAGAACACCACAGAGCGTGTTTTAATCGCCGACAGCTTGGTCGTGTGCACGAGATAGCCGTGGAAGAACAAAGGCGACAACTATTAAGTAAGAAATACCAAGAAAATTTGAGGCAGGTGAACGGAGGCCGATCGGAATCTGGGAGACCGCAACTTAATTCGACCAGCGATTGCGCTGAGACTATGGTATGGCAAGCATATTGGACTTTGATAGCCTTTATGCAACACCGTATGGCAGTAGCTGTGTTTGATAATTTCTGGGGATCACCTCCATGTTGGGTAACAGAGCGTAACATGGTGCAACCCCAGCGCTCTCTTGTAGCAATGTATTTTTATGTGACCCTTTGTAATCTCGACCTCACAGTAGTACGTATTTTGTTCATTACATGCAAGTGATAGCTCATCGTTTCAAGACATTGAGTTTGCCATTTGCCTTATACGATACTCAACCTTTTTATCCCATGATGTTGCACATGATCTCAGCATAGGGATCATGTGATCTCAGCATAGATGTCTTGTGATCACACGACTGAGATCCTATGATCCCATGCTGAGATCACATGATCCTATGCTGAGATCACATGATCCTAGGACTCATGTATGGCCACTTAGCTGTATCCTGTAGACATATAGCCTTGATACATAGCCCCGTTGTGGTGTGACATGTTACTATGGGAGGTGATAGGGGAGATGAGGAGGATATTAGAAGCTAAGTGAGGGAGAGATGATGAAGGGGGAGGATGCTAGGAGCTAAGTGGGGGAGGAAGGGAGAAGATGTGAATGGGAAGGATGTCGGTGGAGGAGAGCTGTACTATGTAACTATACCACCAACACTATTGCAGGTAACATTACCATGTAGTTGATTCCACAGTATAGCACGACACGGGCTGGGTCACATAAGCATATAGGTTTTGAAATGGGTGTTTGTGTGCATAAAACTTGTCTGGACACATTTATTATGAGGCATCAGGAAGTTGGGGGTTCACTCATGCACACACACACACACACACATGTATACACATACACATGTACTCATGTACATATACACCTCTTATTAGTGCCACCCATGCCCCTTGTGTACCGTGATGGGGGTGGGGCACAGTGTGGGAACACTTCCCTTTATGGGCTGGGAGAGCACACTGGGTGCCATTCCCTATATGGCTTGAGGCCTATGGCATAATTATATGACAAGCCAAATTGGCCAATGATGGACCACTGGTAACAGACACTAGATCAAGAGAGGCATTTCGGGGTTCATAATATGGTCCAAGACATGGGTGAGGGGAGGAGGGAGAGGGAACAGTTTAGTGTCGTGGGGGGCTGGGGGTCATGCAGTCACATTTTGGTATAAAGTTCTATTGTTGTCAGCAGTGTCATCATCTTTCCTGTTTCTGCAGGACACCAAGCCAGATCATGTGCAGACGAGTGCCCAGCCCACACCAGTGCAAGAGTCAACAGCTGTACCGGTTCCAGAACCAACCTCTGGTGGGACAGCGTCAAGGAAACGGACCACATCGTCCAGTGCAAATCCAGACACCCTCCTCACAGCAGGAAGTACTATAGTCAAGTCTGAACCTTTGAGCCCCGAACACACCAAACGCTGCACCAGCTCCCCTCCACCCCCACCGGTGGCCAACAAGACCTCACCTGCCTCCATCAGCAGCAAGAGTTCCTTGTCTCCTCCCTCTGCCAGCAAGACCCCCCCTTACCCCTTGGATCCTCCTGACCCCAAGAAGAGGAAGGTCCAGTCCAGGAAGAGCAGCGACGCCCTCAGGCCCCCTCCTCCAAGAAAATCTTCATTCGGCAGCACCGAGGAGTGCAACGATGACCTCACGCTGTCAGCAGACGACTGTCACAGCATTACCAACAGCACTGCAAGACTCCTCAGACCCTTGGAAGAGACCGAGACCTCCACCACAGCCGTCTCTTTGTCGCCCACATCATCCAACGGGACAGCAAGTGGTGGTGCCCTCCCCCATGGCACCAGTGGTGGCGCCCTCCCCCATGGCACCAGTGCAGAGGAGGTGTCCTTGCAGCACGAGCTGGACGAGTTCTCAAAGGTCATGGCCCAGGTGTCCCAGGAGGAGGCAGCCAAGGAAAGGCAGGGCTCCTCCTCCTACCCCATGATGCAGTTCGAGCTGCCCAATAGTCCTTACTTGAGCTCCCTTGGCAACACAACCCCACCCACCTCCCTGTACAGCTCCTCCCAGTGTTACTCCAGGGCATCTGGAACTTCTTCACTTCACCACTCGTCCAACGGGCTACCCAATTATGCATCGATGTCCAGCAGCATGAGGCAGTCGTCCAATGGTATCGGTGACTCCACCTATCACTACTGTGGGGCGACACACCCCCACCAGGTCCAGGGCCAGTTAGACAGTGTGTACTCTCAGACTTTGCCTTCGCAACACCTCCAGTCCCCACTGGCCCACTCGTCACAGACCTCACTCGTTAGCGCGTGCACAAATAACGCATCCCCCTTCTCTGACCACACGCACAACATCTCCCTAGGCAATGAACACTATCGGCGGCTCAGTTCCTCGATGGACCACTTTTCTCCCCACCACCTCCCCTCTCCCCACCACCTCCCTTCTCCCCACCCTTCTTACGGACAGAGCTCTGCTGGTTTCGTGTACGTGGGGTCCTCCGGGCCGGACTGGTCACAGTTGCCAGCACAAGACGGCATGTTGACTCGAGTAGGTACCCATCCAGAAAGCGTGGCTTATTTGGGCGGGAAAATGGCGCCTTCAGCGGGTTCTGCTATCCGCAACAATGGCAACTTGCAGCCACAGATGTCACGACAATACCAAACCGGTTACGCGGATCCTACCGATCAACTGTTCCCCCATACCATTTCGTATGGACGATTCACTAACCCGATGTAGACTAGTTTACCGATATCTATTTGGTGGGCACACGCGCCAAGTAATAGCTTTTGTTATTTCAGTGTCGGCTTTTTAGCCGTCAATTTATTTTGTGAATGTCTTGTGTTTTTCCGCGAAACCACTGGTCACATACACATGAACGAAATCCGAGCAAAAGAGCGGTTGAAGGCAAAGCGCAAGCTGAAAAGAAAGCAGCTGTTGCTGCTCAAACAGGAGCCATATTTGTCCGCTTATTTTACGGGTGATACCACTGAGCACCTGTTCGTTGCAAATTGCGGAAAACTGAATGGGGTCAGTAGGGAGTTGCTATCCACTTTGTGCGATGGCCTTGCCGAAACAATTATAATGTTGGAAGAAAAGGACTACTGCTTCGTGACATGTAATAGCTGTCAAGCTTCGTTATCTCTAGCCGAGAAGTTAAACGGAATTAGTGTGCAGGAGGAATGCGAGAAGCGAGGTATTCTGCATATGCTTGCGCCGGCTATTGCTGCTGGCTTGCCTCTTCGACTGTACATCGGTTTTATGACAAACATCCCTGATATCGTGGCACATCAATACCCTAGTCCAACACCACTTCCTCCTGGGCTAATATTGAAACCAGAATACATTACAAGCGAGCAAGAGCGAACACTGTTGGCTTTCTTCAAATTCCGTGAAAATATCCCAGCTGACCAAATGCAATCACGTGATGCCTCAACCATGGCAGGCGAGCTAGTTGATGCAGTGCAAACTGACTCGGGGTCTGGACACAAGTCTTCAAGTGCAGAGGATTGCATAGCTAATGAAATGAGTTACGTCCCTCCAGAAGCAAGCCTCAAGCTCAGAAGGGTTAAGCACTATGGATATGAATTTATGTATGGATCCAACAGTGTTGATATCAACAAGCCTCTACCAGGAGGTCTTCCTGCAGTTTGTGGCCCCTTGTTAAAACAAATTGTTGATGATGGCTTGGTGTGTAGCATCCCTGACCAGCTCACGGTGAATGAGTATCTACCAGGAGCAGGTGCTTAGCAACGCATACACATGTAACACGCGCAGATCTAACTCATTCATTCTCTCCAGGGATCCCACCTCACATTGATACACACTCAGCATTCGAGGATGGAATCATTTCAGTTAGCCTTGGTTCCCACGTCAGTAGTACAGGAATGTGTCTGTGTGTGTCTCTTATGAAGAGTATGCTAGCTTTGCGTGTGTCTCTCTTATGTGGTTGGTACCTATATATTGTGCTAAACCTTGTGTGTGTGGTGTATCTCTCTTATGTGGTACCTATGTGTTGGTGTGTCTCTTATGTGGTACCTGTATATTGTGCTAAACCTTGTGTGTGTGGTGTGTCTCTCTTATGTGGTACCTGTGTGTGTGGTGTGTCTCTTATGTGGTACCAGAAGATTGTGCTAAGCTTTGTGTGTTTGTGACCTGTAGACTGTGATGGACTTTGCTGATCCAGACAGACGAAAGGTGTCTGTCTTTGTCCCACCAAGGAGCCTATTGATCATGAAGGGAGAGTCAAGATACCTGTGGTCACATGGGTGGGCGCAGTCACCACACCCCTCACTAATACATACTTGTCATTCTGACCGTACACAGGATTGTTGCCAGGAAGTTTGATAGTGTGCATCCTAACATGGCAGGATACAGTTTCCATGACACCAGGTGCAGTGAAACTGATGCAACCAGGACTAGCTGTGCTGATAGTGCCCTCCCGGACAGTGGTGGTGGTACAGTATTACATAGGGGAGTCAGAAGTTCCTTGACGTTCAGGAAAGTGAGGAATAAACCATGTGACTGCAGTTGAGTGCTCCTTATAATGGACAAGTCACATGAATTCACTTCATTTTTGCAATCCAATAGGTTACCCTTTGCAGTGTATGTGACCAAACCAACAGAAGTTCATATTGTGAAATATGCCAGTCTGAACATTGAATTTATAACACACACAAACATACATGCACTTTGTTTTCACTTTTAAAAGAGTGGACCCTTGGGCTTGCTGGAGAAAACCTTAGCTATCCTTTGCCATTCAGCAGATGACAAGCCATCTACAGGTTTGAGGTCCGCTTTTCATCCCTCTATTAGGGTCCAGTCTTTCTGTCTCTCCACATGGTGGTCTCTTCTCCTTGAGGGCATCTTTCTCCACAGGTACTGGCCTTGGAGGTGGCCTTGACAGTGCTGCAGCTCGCAGTGATCGCATTGTCTGCTCCAATTTGTGGGGTGGCATAAAGAAGTCTGGGAGGTCGATTGTTGGAACAGTTTTACAAGACATGCCTTTTGGGGGTGGAGGCAGAAGGGTAGGCTCTATTTGGGGCAGTGAGGTTACAAATGAGGTCGTGCATGGGGAAGATGTGTCACTACCTGCTGCGGTGGGCACATGGGGGTGTCCCCCCTCTACTGTTGCAGCAGGGGCACTATTCCCTTTACCATCAAGATGGTCACCATTTGCCACTGGTACACCTCTGTGCGCTTGTCTTCTGCTGGTAGGGCATTTGTCATCTTCTTCCCCTCCAGCAGTATCAACCACTTCCCTATCCTCTTCACCCAAGCTGTCATGGTGACTGGACCTTGTCACATTTGTTAAACTACTACTCGATGGTGATTGGACAGGAGTGCTGCAACAACTTGTAGAGTCCTGATCAGTCACCCTGTGGTGCTCTGGGGACACTGAAGGAGAGCAGTATTGTGTGCCTGTGTGAACAACTCCTGGTGACACTGACATGCTTGTTGCCATGTTGTGGTCCTGTGATTCAGGAATGCCGGAACCAGAAAATGCATATGTGGCATACAACTGAGTCACTGGTGGATGAGGGACATGTGTCTGAGGTCCCTCTGGTGGATGAGGGACATGTGTCTGAGCCCTCTGGTGGATGAGGGACATGTGTCTGACCCTCTGGTGGATGAGGGACATGTGTCTGACCCTCTGGTGGATGAGGGACATGTGTCTGACCCTCTGGTGGATGAGGGACATGTGTCTGACCCTCTGGTGGATGAGTCTGTCCATTTGGGGGACAAGAGATGCATGCTAGACTCTCTGGTGGATGGTTCTGGTACTTTAGTGAATGGCCCTCACTACCTGAACCTTCCACTGGATGTATCCCAATGGAATAATGGTCTGGGACGGAGGCAGAGCGAAACGGTCCCACCTCTGTTGAATGATTAGTGTGGGTAGCCGATGTTGAGTGATGCAGAGGAATGGAGGAGCAGGCGTGATTTGTTGTGGAGCCGCTAAACACTGTGCCATCTTGATGAACACAAGGGAAATAAATATTTGAATTAATTTCATGCAATAATATCTCACTTAGTCCTTTATTTTTTGTTCATATTTATTTCCTGCATACATCCCCCTACTAATTCCTTCCATACCCCTCCACCCATATTCATCACATACCTCTATCTTCCAGCCTAGCTTGAATCACTTGATCCAGCTCTGCAATGTTTTTTCTGAGTTTAAAGATTACGGTAATACTACATGTATACCTATGAACACTGTTATTGTTATAATTTTATAAAATAAGGTAAGTAAAATTTACACATTAGGACTACTGAACGTAGCTGCACACAACAATTGTATTCGTTCACTTACTACCCATTTAAATGAAACTGAAAGGGTAAATGGGAAGTACACAATTGGTACTTGCCTTAGTTCCTGAAAAAGTACAGATGTGGTTCTGCTATCAGAAGGCATGAGGTTGTGTGGTTCTGTCATCATATGTTCCATTTCTCTTATGCCACTATGCATATCATGTGATTGGTAGGTGGGTTTTGACTTCAGGGAGCTTGCGAACCTTATCCTCTGTACTGGTGAAATGCTCACCTGAAAGAAAGTCATGTTATATACAACACACACACAACCAAGTCTCTGCCACCAGGTCAGCCATCAGATATGCTGGTCAGCCACCATAAATTCACACACACCTCTCCCCATTGGTCCCTCATCAGGTAAAAAGTAAGCTATCAGGCATGCCTCATCCCTATCTACATGTACCTTCAGTTGGCCTCTTATCTGCTGTCCGAAGTCCATAATATGGTACCATCCACAGAGCTGTCCCAACCCATACGCCAGAGTACTGAGGTCAACATGGGCACAGCCTATGTAAACGTCCTCTTCCCCAGTCCATCCTTCAGCACTCTGATGACGTGTGGTCCAGACTTGGAACTCGAGCCCTGAACACTGGAAAATGGACAAACCCGATCCATTCCCAATCATAGCTGCTTATGGTCCAAATTTCATACCCTCTTAGCCTGGCCCCATCCCTGTTCCATCCACACCCTTATAGCTTGTCTTGTTCCCATTCCCATTCTATATACTCATACGTTTAAAGGGAAAATGGCCCAATTATTCATTCAATCATGCTATCCTGGCTGGTCTCTCTCCTTTAATAAGTGAAGCACACCTCCCTCCTCTAATCCCACCTCAAGTGAAGCACACCTCCCTCCTCTAATCCCACCTCAAGTGAAGCACACCTCCCTCCTCTAATCTCACCTCAAGTGAAGCACACCTCCCTCCTCTAATCACACCTCAAGTGAAGCACACCTCCCTCCTCTAATCCCAACACCCCAACCACCCACAATCAAATCACCTCTCTCCAACTCCCTCTAACCTCTGAATCTAAATAGTAGTGTGGTATTTGAGTGACACACTGGTAGTTCCACACTGGCTTCCCATCGTTCTGGACCAGCGAGGTGGCAATGTTGTCCAAGGTGGGGTGAGGCTGCACTGTGACATATACACTCCAAGGACCACTACAGCTTTAAAGAATTAGAGTAGAATTTTTTAACACAGATAACCAATGACTTCAACAGTGTTGCATCACCATGGATGGCATCAGGTGGTAGGTAATACATGCCACATTACACATGTGATAAGCTCACCTCTCTTGATGGCTGGTCACATCTTGAAGATGCAAGGCTTCACACACAGTAAGGTGAACTTCAAACATGTCCAGTCAAAGAGTGTGGTGTCTTAGCTTCTAGGGTGTTCTCTTCAGATGTGGTGAGGGGATCCAAAGGTGGTGTGTCCTAGTGGTATGGTACCATGGATACAATAAATATATTGGTCTGTATAAGAAGAGGGCCAAGGAGGTAGAGGGAGAAGAGGGAAGGGTAGGAGAGAGGGAAGGGGAGGAGAGAGGGAAGGGAGGAGAGGAGAAGGGAAGGGAAGAGAGGGGAAGGGAAGGAGAGAGGGAAGGGAAGGAGAGGGAAGGGAAGGAAAGAGAGGGAAGGGGAGGCAAGAGAGGGAAGGAGAGGAGAGAGAGAAGGGGAGGAGAGAGGGAAGGAGAGGAGAAGAGTAGGAAGGGGAGAAGAGAGAGGGAAGGGAAGGAGAGGAGAGAGGGAAGGGGGAGGAGAGGAGAGGGAGGGAAGGGGAGAAGAGGAGAAAGGAAAGGGGGAGGGGAGGAGAGAGGGAAGGAAAGGAGAGGGGGAGATAACGGGAGAGAGGAAGAAGGGGGGAGAAGACTTTGCAATAGGAGGGCAGAGAGACAAGAAGAGACTTTGTAAATACCATATCTCAATCACTGGAGCATCTTTCAGTTCTTCTACAACAGTTCTCCGATATGAGATGGAGACGCTGGTTATTGAGACTATCCACACCACTCTTGAACAAGGGAAAGGTGCCACTACAGGAAATAAATGTGTGTCAGCCTTTACATTATGACCCTTCTGAATACATCATAATGTGCCTATACCTTCTGAATACATCATAATGTGCCTATACCTTCTGAATACATCATAATGTGCCTATACCTTCTGAATACATCATAATGTGCCTATACCTTCTGAATACATCATAATGTGCCTATACCTTCTGAATACATCATAATGTGCCTATACCTGACAATTGGAGCATCTTTGCACTGAGAAGCCAACTCCTGCAATGGTATGTATGCACACCCTTGCAGTTTGTCACTAGTCTGGGGATGAGGCAACTCGTCCTTGGACACCACACTAGTCCACGCTTGAACTTCCAGAGGTTCCTCCCTCAGGGACCTGAGGGGAGAGAGGGGGAAGTGTACAGGATGATGGGAGGGGAAGAAATACAACAGAACAACGAGAAGAGGTAGGGAGTGGGGGTGAGGAGGGAAAGGGGAGTGGAGGGAAGGGAATGGGGAGGGAAGGGGGGGAGGGGGTGGAGGGAAGGGGTGGGGTTGAGGGGAAGGGGGTGGAGGGAAGGGGTGGGGAGTGGAAGGGGGGTTGAGGGGAAGGGGGGTTGAGGGGAAGGGGTGGAGGGGAAGGGGTGGGGAGGAAAAGAAGGGTGGAGGGGAAGGGGGTGGAGGGGAAGGGGGTGGAGGGGAAGGGGGTGGAGGGGAAGGGGGTGGAGGGGAAGGGGGTGGAGGGGAAGGGGGGTGGAGGGGAAGGGGGGTGGAGGAGTGAGATATAACAAAGGAATGGTCCCTGAAGGAGGTAGCATTATGACAAGGTATCTGACCAGTATAACTGTGTTGAGGATGCTATGGTCAGTCTTGATGAATGGTTCAGGGTAGACTGCACTATCTTCTGCACAGGATGCAACACCTCTCAGTGCAGAAACAACGGATCTGAAGCAGCACATCAAGCATGCCATGAAGATAGACAACAAACCATATACACACACTAACAGCCCATCCATACTGCACATCTTGTGTACAAAATTACAACCAAGATTATCTATCTCACCTAGACTGAAAAACCTGTATCTCACAAAGCAGCACTTGTACGATGGTTCCCCACTCACTGGAATGATGACATCATCAACAGATACCCACAAACTATCAATAGTGACTTCAAATCTCAGCTTCAGTTGTGTTGCACAGGGACTGATGGAGAGCTCTGCTATGGGGTTGGGTTTCCAGCCCAGGCGAGCAGCATGGGAAAGGACTAGCTCCCTGTCCTCCTCTCGCGTGAAACTAAGGGTCAGCTCCACTCCTCCAACGTACCTGTCAGGTGTGTCTCCCTTACAGTAGAGTGCGAACCAGCCACAGGCACCTAATGGCAGGATGGAAAAAGCAGTGAGGACAGGAGAAGTACACGTGATGCTGATTGAGACACTGACCACTGTGCCTGTAAAGGAGCTGGGATAATGGTAACTCAGCACAGCCAAGTAGGATGTCCTTTGAACCAGCAAATAATGTTCGGCCGAAGCATTTGTCATCGGGGAGTGTTCCCTTTAACTGCCTCCTCTGCACCTCATGCCACACCTCCACACACATGATCCCCGAAGACAGCATCTCTGCCAGTGGCACTTTACAAATACGTGTGGAATGAGGAATTGTATCTTGCTGAAATACCAATGGGAGGCAGATATCAAAAAAATGGGAAAACTCTGGAGCAAAGGAAAGAGCTATTGTCTTTGTTCTTCTTTCCTCCTGCGCCATTAATTCTGGTAGCCTGACTTTAACGTAAGCATTCAAGCCAGCTTCTGCAGCAAAGCTGAGAGGACTTGAAGGGAGAAGGGCTGCTCGCTTTGCTGAGTCCTGTATTACAATAAAGAGAGAATCTGAAGCAAAGCAGATACAAGGCTCTATACCTAGGTCGAGATAATCTGAAGCAAAGCAGATACAAGGCTCTATACCTAGGTTGAGAGAATCTGAAGCAAAGCAGATACAAGGCTCTATACCTAGGTCGAGATAATCTGAAGCAAGGCAGATACAAGGCTCTATACCTAGGTATGATGCACAATATAAGTACACATCCTGCCACACCTTTGCATACACTTGTCCCCTCCTCCTTCATAATATTCACATCCTCCTCCTTCATAATATTCCCCTCCTCCTCCTTCATAATATTCCCCTCCTCCTCCTTCATAATATTCCCCTCCTCTTCCTTCGTAATATTCCCCTCCTCCTCCTTCATAATATTCCCCTCCTCCTCCTTCATAATATTCCCCTCCTCTTCCTTCAGTAATATTCCCCTCCTCTTCCTTCATAATATTCCCTCCTCTTCCTTCATAATATTCCCCCCTTCCCCTCCCCTTCCCCTCCTCTTCCCTCCCTTCCCCTCCCCTTCCCCCTCCCCTTCCCCCTCCTCGTCCTTCTGGACTTCAACTGTATCGTACTAATGACGTGATGAAGCTAATCGAGTGTTGTCCATAATAATAATAACCTAATACCCTATTAATTAACCATCTAAAAATCTCCTGAACTCCGTGAGCAGAGTAAGTTAATACAAAGGCTACAAACAGTCGTCATAAGTGCTGCGCCCATTTTAATAGAGGTGCAAACGGTTTACATTACACTAACCAAGTATCAAGGCTAAATATTTTTACCTTTCCCAATGAAGAAGAACATTATCATCAGTGCCACAATGTAGAGGTTTTAATGTCATAAATCTGTTGGTAAGTTTCACCCCTAACCCAACACATGTTGTGACTAAGGGAGGGGCCTTAATCATAGAGAACTCTCCTTCTTACCTTTAACCCTGTACATCTGAGGACCCCCAGAGAGAGGTTGACACTGACCCTCTCCTGTTGCCCAGGCGACTCATCAGGTTCACATGAGCAACGATACTTGACACACACATCCAGTATCCCTCCTGAGGTTGCCTGGCAACAACACGCAAGAGTATATTAATAAGCACACACTGTGATCACATTACCTCTGGATCATCTATTACCAGCTTCAGTGGCAAGGCAAACGATTGTGTAATGGGAGCTGACTTCTGCATGGTCACCATTGCACATAGTTTAGCCAGTGGGAGCAACGTCTGAGAAAGAGTGGGAATATAAGCTGTCTCCATAGCTACAGAATGCTGATACCTTTGCGATAAGTTGGTCCCGGATGTTGGGATAGTAAAAACGTCTCCACAATTCAAATGGGACCCCACCATTGCTGCTACATGCCTTGATGATGACCTTTTGCAAAGGAAACTCAGCGCTCAGGGTCAGTGTGTGCTTTGTCGTATGGTCAAAGGTGGGCTCAGGAACACACAGAGACGTTTCGGTGCAGTAAGGCTGCAAGGTGCATACTGTGTCTGGAAGGGAAGAGGGGATGTAACAATTGAGCAGGCTTTACTTCAAACATGCCTTCCTCTGGGTCTTGGTCACAGAGTGCAGGGAAATGGTACTGGACGTAACAGTCCGCTTCCCCCCAAACAGTGTTACTGAATGCCGATAATTGACGTACGCCTCCCACACAGATCTCAATGGTATGTGATGCCTGATGGCCTGCTGTGAATTTGTCTTCTGGGTGCTAATTACTTCTAAGCATAACTGCATCACCTACCATTAGCTGATTTCAAGCTTGGAGAGGGCACAGTTTGCGATTCAGGTGCACTTTGGACTGTCTGGGATGTTCTTTAGACATGCAAGATATGATTGAAACCTGGAGTTAGGCACGTAACTCACTCTGATGGGGGCTGCAGCTGCTGCTCCATTCCAGACATGGAATGTGGGGGCTGCAGCACATATGCACCAGCTGCAAGCTGCCTTTGAAGCTGCAACAACTGCAACAAAGGTCGTTACGAGATGGGTGGGGGAGAGAGGTGGCAAGGACTCGTGAGTCATGCTCCGTTTCCAATGGTTCCCTTCACCTGGGAGGTCTTGCCCATTGCCATCAGGACTGCAAGATCCCCACAACGAGCTCCAGAGAAGGGGTTAATGATGGGACTGTACGCATCAGCTGCAACAACCGGAAGCTAGCCCCAAGAGGGGTGAGGATCATAGAGGGGACAGAAATAAAGCAATAGCTGGGATGAGGACAGGAGATGGAGTGACATGGCCCACAGAGGGGCCTGTATGCTTGTGGCATGCCCTGTGCAGGTGGTACCTCTGCAGAAAGGCAGAGATTTGTAGCTGACTGGTCCAAAAAAGCCACGTAGAACTGGTGCACACTCAGCTTCACTAGGCCAATGAGCTGCGTATTGAGCACACAGACCAGTCAGCAGAGGACACAAATCACTCAGTAGAGGCACGCATGCACGCACGCACACACACACACACATACACACACACACATACACACACGCACGCACAAACACACGCACACACACACACACACACACACACACACACACACACACACACACACACACACACACACACACACACTAGGAGGGGACATACCTCATCCTCGGTCATAGTACCCAGTGTCTTGTTCCACACCTCCACCACAACAAATTTGTTGCACAATTTTTCCAGAAGTGAGGATGTCAAGTGGACTGGGTACACCTGGTATGAAAGGGACCAGAGGCAGAGTGATATGTGCAGTTGAAGTAAGAGGAATGACGATAGACGATGTCAATAAGAATGTCTGGCACAAAGTAGGACAAAAGTATGATCAAAATGGTGGAGGCATGTAGTCCACATATGATCAAAATGGTGGAGGCATGTAGTCCACATATGAGTAAGTGATAGATTCCAGGAGAGCCATCAGGTTGGGTAGATTATCATTCAGCCCTCCTCCCCCATTCCCTCTCCCCCTTCATAGCTGGTCAGGGCTATGAGTTGCATTTGTACAATAAGGCCATTCCCTAAATAGAATATATCTTATTATGTATAACAAGAGGAGACACAAGGATAAAGGAGGGGAGAGGAGGGAAGGGACAATGTAACATGGCTGCATTGTCAAGGTTGCATGGAAGCATATTACAATTACAATGCAGTACTTTATCCACTCAGAGAAACTGAATGCATCCTGTTATATCACAGGGAGGGGGGGGGGAGAAGGAATATGGGAATATGAGCAAGTTTGGGTGCTTAATAAAATAATATCTACCACAGGAAATAAAAAGAAGGTAAATCTATTTATAAATATCAGTCTACAAACACAGTGGTTTCATTAGTGGCTGCCACATTACAAAGGCTTAGTTAACATTTCCTTTTCACACAATTGAGGTTTAGGCATATCTCACCTCTTTGAATCCAAACAAGGGGTGAGATGTGGACCAGTGAACAGCAGATCTGGGATGTGGAGCAACACAGAACAGCTTGCAAACCAGATAAGGGTTTGGCTTGGCACCAGGGAAACTGCTGGGCACAGAGATGTCCACTCCCTTGGGAATAAAGAGCATCAGCTGCAGGACAGCAGGTGGCTGAGAATAAGAGAGAGGGAGGGGATTTATGCAGGACAGCAGGTGGCTGAGAATAAGAGAGAAGGAGGGGATTTATGCAGAACAGCAGGTGGCTGAGAATAAGAGAGAGGGAGGGGATTTATGCAACATGTGCAATACTGTAGGCAAACCTGGTCTGTGGGAAGGCCTAGAAGGTACAAAACAGAACAATGCTAACACCTAAATAATTCCAGCACAACAGACAGATGATTTGGACACACCTCCAGGGTCAACTGGTCTTTGCTGTTGCTCCACTGGGTCAAAGGTCAGCTCCTCCTCATCAGTTGGTTGCAGCTGCTTTCCAATTACAAACTGAAAAGAAACCTTTTCAGCAGAAATTGATTATTTAGACATCATAGCCAATTTGTATGCTGACCTCCAGAGTTCCAATGATGTGCTCTTCTCTAGAGGTAAGAGGTTCCTGTCTAGCTGTCCCTTTGATAGTGGGAGGTGGTGCTTTGACATCCAGTACAAATCTGCTCTTTAGTTGGCTGCCAGTGAGGCATTGCTTGAGTGGAAGTACCGCTTTACCCAACAAGAATGGCTGAAACATAGAGAGAAGGAAACATACACATACCATACACTGCATACGCAACTTAAATACCATACAGGCCTACACACACACACACACACACACACACACACACACACACACACACACACACACACACACACACACACACACACACACACACACACACACACACACACACACACACACACACACACACACACACACACACACACACACACACACACACACCATACACATACATGCACATATAGTACATGCAAATTTGACAAACCATTCTTTCCTCTGATGACTTGCTATACACTCTGAACACCATACTGTTTTCCCACCACTGTTGCACAACTTGGCTGCTGAAGGTCACTGGAAACACTGAGCAGTGGCTGAAAACCACCCCTGAAGTCATGGGTATATGCACAGGAAGCATCATCACCTTCATCCTCATGCACCCTTATCCACACACACAAACATACATGTATACACATATAACACACACACATACACACACAAACACGTACATTCACACGGACGTTTATACACACATGTACACACACACATACACAACACACACATATACACATACACACAAGCACATACACATACCTCCACCTTTGCCCTGTCTCGATGCGATTCTTATCAGTTCCCCAGACCTTATCAGTTCCCCAGACCGTGAAGGACAGGTGGACTTTCCATTAGATCTTGTGTTTGCCGATAAAGTCATAGGAAAGTTATACTCCACAAAGTATGTCATGCTGGCGGAGAGACACAATGAGGTACACCAATATTCCATCTAGGGTGGCATACCCAGCAGCCCTGGATAATTTCTTGTTTTTTTCTTGGGATTTCACCACTTCAATGCCCATCGGTGCCAGCTGCAGTTTCTCAACAGTGACTCTGACAGAGGTCACCCTTCCAAGCCTGGTCAGTCTCTCCATGCCAACGGAATGAAGCACAACTGATTCGACTGACTCGGCTGATTTCTGGCCACTGGTAAAGAAAGAGGCCAAGGAAGAAACACTTTCAGCAGTGGCCACACCTCCTTTGAACAGGGAGGTTTTGTCCTGTATCTTAACTTGGCCAATGGTGCTCTCTACTCCCATCTTAGCCTGGTCCTTCGATGAAATCCTAGTGGCTTGAGCACCATCCCCAGACACAGTAAGTAGGTCAGATGGAAGCTTGGTTCTACTCCCGCCACTGGATTGGCTAGCTGCATCTTCAGTGTCCTGTCCAGACAGTAAGGGGACATGGGGATCAACTGATGGGACAGCGCAAAACGAAGAATGCTTAGGAGTAAACAACAGAGTAATGGAGAGGTGTGTAAGGAGTATATGTGTGCGAAGGTTAAGTAATCCGCACTACTACGAAGTGTGTGGAGGAGTATGTTGAGTTACAAGATGAATTGAGAATAGAGAATCAGTGTAAAGTTCAAGCCAGGGCACTGTGTGAGTGTACGTATATACCGTAAAGTACCACAATAAGCCCCCCTAGGTCCCTCTGCCCCCAACAAAAAAAAGGCTCGTGTTTAAACGTCTGTATCTTTGTAATTGCATACACTTCCGCATATCTTTTTCATAATCATGTACGGGCGCACGTTTAAGACGAGGCATTTTTTTATTGTGGGGGGTGGAGGGGGGGGGGACTTATTTGTGGTACTTTATGGTAATGGCACTACATATATGACGATGGTACCCCCCCCCCCCCCCATATGACAATAGTATCACTCCACAGTGTGTACAGTGTCACCATCAACCCAACCTTTCCCTTTGGTACCAATCTTCTGCTCCCTCGCACTCTTCCACATGCTTCTGGAACCCGATTCTGACCTTCAGTTGCTCTGTGTACAGGAGTGATCCTAGCAGCTCAGAGTCATGGAGCGGGTGGTCTGCTTCAGTCAGTGAAGTGTCCACAGACTCAATATCGTTGTCCTCATCAGAACTGGTGGCTTTGTGCTCAAAATGAGTCCCACCTCCTCCTGCCAGCAGGGCAACAAGGTCATCGGTTGGCAAGCCAAGTGACCTTCCTGGAATAGTGGAGTGTGAATCCAAAAGAGTACAACTTTCTGGACATGCCAGCTCCCTAATGGTGACAGGTGGAAGGACTGTTGACTCTTGTGGTATCCATGGTTCCCACAAACTCACCTCCCATCCACTGGTATCGGGACATGCTGGTCTGCGCCAACTAGTGATGCCTGGACCACAGCGTGAAGCATGGACTCCCTTAGCTTCCTGCCTCTCAGGATCAGGTCTGCTATCACCTCCCCTCTGGCCCTCCCTGACAGTTCTGGCTGTGGACCCCCATCAACAGGGGGGGTGTCTGCAGCATTTCCGCTGAACTGCACACCAGGTCTCACTCTAGCATCTTCTCTCTCAGCTGTGTTTCCAAACTCCAGAGGTACTGCAGCATACTTTTTCATTTTGGAGACATTGTCAGCTTCATGGTCCATGTCCTCAAGTGGTCTGGTCATCTTGCTTGATGTGTCCTTGGTGATCGGATTGGTCTCTGGAGCCACTTGACGTTCTGACACATAACGTATGTCACCTTTACACTGCTTGGATGACCCTTTCCTCTCTCCTTCCAAGGAGAAACGCACCATCACCTTCCCAAACTCGATCCCTTGTGGTGACACGAGGGGGTACTCCCTGTAGCATAGGCTTAGCACAGCACAGATTAATATGACCTTCTGCTTACCCCTCCACTGGAATATCAGCTGATAGGCTGGACAGTGCCGAAATGGTCAGCTGACCAATCACCATGGAGCTATCTGACAAGTGACCAAGCCCAACGTCTATGTTCAGAGGGCCCATATCTTTGTTTGAGAAGAAACAAACCAGAGAAGCGTAAGATAATGTACACTGGGTAACAAGTGTGTGATACCTTTTAGATATGTTCTCAGTTGCTGTATGCTTGTTCTAACGGGAAAGGTCGCAAAACGACCGTACGAAGCTGGCTGTTCATCTGAAACAGTGTACACTGGTACTCTGTGGGCAACTTTACTGTAAGATATCCGCCAATAAGTATACGACATACCTAAATATCGTTCCTCGAGATTGTTCTCCCCACCATTTTAATCTAAGGCACAGTTTCGGAGCAGGCGGTCCAATGCTGTACTCCCATCGCACCGCCTGGAACAATACCTTCAAGTAACCTCTTTGCTCTCCCAGAACACAAGGAGGTAAAGAAGTGTGCACTTCTACTTCTTGCGCTCCGTCGTCTGTCAATAATTAAAGATATATGTACGCATTCTGCTCGTCACTAGCACCTACCAGAGAAGGATAATTTCTTGTACGCATTGACATTCTTCCGTGACTTAGTATTGCCCTTCTTAGTGGGCATTATCTAGGGCGACGTTCGAAAATCCCGCCGTTCATCGATGGTATGACGTAAGTTTATACAACAATGTATGATTACCTCAAATTACGGTGAATATCAATCTGTCGGCTATTTTTGTATTTATTGTACATGTATCTAAGCTTTCATAATTCCTCGTGAAGATGAACATCAGACTTGTATAATTTGTGCCTCATTTGTTGTCTGTAAGGTGACAGTAAGGCAGTATGTAAATAGGTAGCCTCAGAGTCGCATACAAATACCTGTTCGCATCCATGTGGCGAGAATGGTGCGTCGTCATTTGCTTTTGCTTAAGCGTCTCCAACGAAGCAGCGAGTAAGTGATCTGTATTTTTTAAATGTATTTACATGTGTGGGTGAAGCTGCGAGTCCCTTCGCATTTACGCTGGCGATTCTAGCTTAGCAGTGTTTATTTTATCGTTCTGTTGGGCGATGTATACGAGATATATACGTCGAGGGAGAGGGTCCTGACAACGCGGCAATGCGTCAGAGCGCGATATAGGCCTACAGTGTATGATCCTATCGTGTGGAGAGAAACGCATTTATGACGTACCGTTGGAGGGCTGTTATTTGAGGCAGTTTTATGGTGTTAAGAGATGGTATGGCAATTAGTTGGTGTGTATGCTAGAATGTCAGGTCTCGTCACATTCCACTCACCGACGAACCACTTCACTCAACGTACACGTAACCGCATCTCCCACTTGGGAAACTCCAACAAGTGCTCATTCTTGAAGCCATACGTGATGCTGCTCTGATATGTATTGCAGGTGCTCACCACAAGAAACAGACCAATTCAACAGTGGCCACCACTCCAGCAGTAAGCGGTGGAAATCTTTCTAGGTAGGGATGCACCGTTTTTGGGATGCTGCGTTTTAAGTGTTTGGTTTTGCTGATTAGTTTTGCTCTGATTTAATTTGCACCTATGAAACAATGCTGCATACTTTGGTGCAATCTACTCAGGCTTGGAAGTCACATGACATAACATGATTTGCACTCACACATAGAAGCTCCAGTAGTCCACCTCAGTGTGTTGCAAACACACCTGGAAACATCCCATATTTGCATAGAATGTGTATGTGTGTGGGGGGGGCCACACACACACACACACACACATTCTCTTCTAAGAGCTCTGGACACATAGAGTGGGGGTGGATCCTAAGAGCTCTGGGCACATAGAGTGGGGGTGGGTCCTTCTAAGAGTTCTGGGCACATAGAGTGGGGGGTGGATCCTTCTAAGAGCTCTGGGCACATAGAGTGGGGGTGGGTCCTTCTAAGAGCTAAGGGCACATAGAGTGGGGGGTGGGTCCTTCTAAGAGCTCTGGGCACATAGAGTGGGGGTGGGTCCTTCTAAGAGCTCTGGGCACATAGAGTGGGGGGTGGGTCCTGGGCACATAAGAGTTGGGGTAGGTCCTGGGCACATAGAGTGGGGGGGTGGGTCCTGGGCACATAGAGTGGGGGGTGGGTCCTGGGCACATAAGAGTGGGGGTGGGTCCTGGGCACATAGAGTGGGGAGTGGGTCCTTCTAAGAGCTCTGGACACTATCAGGTCAGTGTGAACACATGGGTGGTCACAGGTATGGGTGGTCACAGGTATGGGTGGTCACAGGTATGGGTGGTCACAGGTATGGGTGGTCACAGATATGGGTGGTCACAGGTATGGGTGGTCACAGGTATGGGTGGTCACAGGTATGGGTGGTCACAGGTATGGGTGGTCATAGATATGGGTGGTCACAGGTATGGGTGGTCACAGGTATGGGTGGTCACAGGTATGGGTGGTCATAGATATGGGTGGTCACAGGTATGGACTGCACCACATACACTGACATTGTACCCAAAGTTTATGTTTATTGAGACTTAGTTGTTTGCTGTCCAGAAATTAATTTGCAATCTGATTTCCTCCTCCCCAGCACTGTTCAAGGCTGGCTATTGAACTACTGGTATGTCCTTGTGGTGGTACTGTTAGTTCTGATGGTTACCAGCATCTTTGCCTGTGCCTGTGTCGTGAAGAAGGCCAGAAGGAACCCCACCCACTACCAAGTGGATGCCACAAGGTTGGCCCTCTGAGATGGTTGTATAGGGAAGACAAAATGCATTGTTCTTGTTTCCCTGCTGTTTGTGGGATGTGTGAGAAGCTGTGAGTTGCTATGGAGAAGATACACACCATATGTTATCAACATTGCACAGGATCAAACAATGAGGATATAAATTGTGCATGTTGTTGGCTTCTGTTCTTTTTGACAGCAGCATGTGTGTATCAGTTATGGACCCCTAGCTATAACTGTTCTGATCCGTAATGGTACTTTTGTGTGTGGGGGGGGAGGGAGGGGGGGGAAGCTAAGTGACCTCCTCCACCTCTCCTCCCCCTTAGTACCCCGGTCTGCCCCGCCCTTGACTCACCCGTTCTCACGTCCACCGCTGAGTTCTGTCGTTGATGGCAGCCTGAGCCCAGGGATGGTATCCATGGACCAGAGCCCGGTGCCCTCCCCACAACCCTCCTATTCGTCGCAGCAATCTCAAAGGAGCTCTGGAAGAAGTACAACATATAAGAAGAAGAGAACACTCTCCCCAGGACAGAACAGTTCAGGCAGTGAAGAGACCATAAGGGTTAGCTAGGCACCATCATTCTAATATATAAATGATTCCTGCAGCTGTACTGGTACATGTATTCACCTTGTACACCTGGAGGTCTGTTTAGGGTAATTAGATCTGTGAACAGGTGGGGTAGATGATATCATAGTTGACCTCTTCCTCTTGCTTTTTCCTTGTCTTCTGGTCATCCCCCTCCTCTCCTTCCTTCCCCTCCTCTCCTTCTCTCCCCCCCCCCCCCCCCCCCCCCCTCTCCATTCTCCCTGCTTCCAATCTGTCCAATGCACACTTAATTGTGCTACAGGGGTTACCACAGGTCAGTCAGACATGTCTAGTGAAGACCATATCTAGTGTTGTGCATTGCAAGACACTGTTGTGCACTTCTGTCAGAGGTCATAAAAGGCACGACGCGCTTTGTCAAGATGCCTGGTCCATTCCATATCTTTCAGGAACGATGATCTGATTGATGACGGCCAAATAATAAAATCCTTATTAGGATGTGCCCACTACCTGCCTTCCGTTGGTTGCCATGGTCACCATATGCCATTAACTGTCTTCCACACTCCATTCTAAATGTATTCCCAATCATGTATAGACTTCAATAGCCGAAACTGAAGTACAAAGAGCCTCTGGAATTAAATGGATGACGCATGTATTATGAATAGAGTTAGAGATGGAATCCAAATGCACACAGGGGCTTAGCAATTTGTAACAATGATTTAAAGTTGAAGTCACATGGACAGTTATGAACTTGGGATTGGGGAAGGTGTGGATGGTTAGAGTGGACTTGATGTAGAGGGTTGTGTAATAGCTTGTCACAGCTAAGAATCAAACTATACCTTCTTCTTCCCAGAGCGACAAAGGTATGCTGAGGGTCCCTTGGCAACAGCAGATGACCCCTGACTCCATGATGAAGTTGAGCATCAGTGGAATGGCACAGCACAACAGCACCTCACTGCCAGAGGCCATATCCATGCTCTCGGTCAGGTCAAACCATTCTGGACGATCAAGCCACTCTGCCAGATCCGGTCACACCCACTCAGATGCCTTGTCCCAGAAGGCAGTCGTTGAGGTAGCCATGGCAACCATGTTGCCTGCACGTCTTTATCAGAATGACTGTGATGGTTTAATTAATGTGTGGTTGACTAATTTTGCTTGCGGTTAATTAATGTGTGTGTGGAGCAGTGTATTGAGGTGGCACACATAGATCAGTCACTGCCTCTTGTCCCTCCCTAGCACTGATCAGGCCACTGCCTCTTGTCCCTCCCTAGCACTGATCAGGTCACTGCCTCTTGCCCCTCCCTAGCACTGATCAGTCACTGCCTCTTGTCCCTCCCTGGCACTGATCAGTCACTGCCTCTTGCCCCTCCCTAGCACTGATCAGGTCACTGCCTCTTGCCCCTCCCTAGCACTGATCAGTCACTGCCTCTTGTCCCTCCCTAGCACTGATCAGTCACTCCTCTCTTGCCCCTCCCTAGCACTGATCAGTCACTGCCTCTTGTCCCCTCCCTAGCACTGATCAGTCACTGCCTCTTGTCTCTCCCTAGCACTGATCAGTCACTGCCTCTTGTCCCTCCCTAGCACTGATCAGTCACTGCCTCTTGTCCCTCCCTAGCACTGATCAGGTCACTGCCTCTTGCCCCTCCCTAGCACTGATCAGGCCACTGCCTCTTGCCCCTCCCTAGCCTGATCAGGCCACTGCCTCTTGTCCCTCCCTAGCACTGATCAGTCACTGCCTCTTGTCCCTCCCTAGCACTGATCAGTCACTGCCTCTTGTCCCTCCCTAGCACTGATCAGTCACTGCCTCTTGTCCCTCCCTGGCACTGATCAGTCACTGCCTCTTGCCCCTCCCTAGCACTGATCAGTCACTGCCTCTTGCCCCTCCCTAGCACTGATCAGTCACTGCCTCTTGTCCCTCCCTAGCACTGATCAGTCACTGCCTCTTGTCCCTCCCTAGCACTGATCAGGTCACTGCCTCTTGTCCCTCCCTAGCACTGATCAGGTCACTGCCTCTTGCCCCTCCCTAGCACTGATCAGTCACTGCCTCTTGCCCCTCCCTAGCACTGATCAGGTCACTGCCTCTTGCCCCTCCCTAGCACTGATCCAGTCACTGCCTCTTGTCCCTCCCTAGCACTGATCAGTCACTGCCTCTTGTCCCCTCCCTAGCACTGATCAGTCACTGCCTCTTGTCCCTCCCTAGCACTGATCAGTCACTGCCTCTTGCCCCTCCCTAGCACTGATCAGTCACTGCCTCTTGTCCCTCCCTAGCACTGATCAGGTCACTGCCTCTTGCCCCTCCCTAGCACTGATCAGTCACTGCCTCTTGTCCCTCCCTAGCACTGATCAGGTCACTGCCTCTTGCCCCTCCCTAGCACTGATCAGTCACTGCCTCTTGCCCCTCCCTAGCACTGATCAGTCACTGCCTCTTGTCCCTCCCTAGCACTGATCAGGTCACTGCCTCTTGCCCCTCCCTAGCACTGATCAGTCACTGCCTCTTGCCCCTCCCTAGCACTGATCAGGTCACTGCCTCTTGCCCCTCCCTAGCACTGATCAGTCACTGCCTCTTGTCCCTCCCTAGCACTGATCAGTCACTGCCTCTTGTCCCTCCCTGGCACTGATCAGTCACTGCCTCTTGTCCCTCCCTAGCACTGATCAGTCACTGCCTCTTGTCCCTCCCTGGCACTGATCAGTCACTGCCTCTTGCCCCTCCCTAGCACTGATCAGTCACTGCCTCTTGTCCCTCCCTAGCACTGATCAGTCACTGCCTCTTGCCCCTCCCTAGCACTGATCAGTCACTGCCTCTTGTCCCTCCCTAGCACTGATCAGGCCACTGCCTCTTGCCCCTCCCTAGCACTGATCAGTCACTGCCTCTTGTCTCTCCCTAGCACTGATCAGTCACTGCCTCTTGTCCCTCCCTAGCACTGATCAGTCACTGCCTCTTGTCCCTCCCTAGCACTGATCAGGTCACTGCCTCTTGCCCCTCCCTAGCACTGATCAGGCCACTGCCTCTTGCCCCCCCTAGCACTGATCAGGCCACTGCCTCTTGTCCCTCCCTAGCACTGATCAGTCACTGCCTCTTGTCCCTCCCTAGCACTGATCAGTCACTGCCTCTTGTCCCTCCCTAGCACTGATCAGTCACTGCCTCTTGTCCCTCCCTAGCACTGATCAGTCACTGCCTCTTGCCCCTCCCTGGCACTGATCAGTCACTGCCTCTTGCCCCTCCCTGGCACTGATCAGTCACTGCCTCTTGCCCCTCCCTAGCACTGATCAGGCCACTGCCTCTTGTCCCTCCCTAGCACTGATCAGGTCACTGCCTCTTGCCCCTCCCTAGCACTGATCAGACACTGCCTCTTGTCTCCCTAGCACTGATCAGTCACTGCCTCTTGCCCCTCCCTAGCACTGATCAGTCACTGCCTCTTGTCCCTCCCTAGCACTGATCAGTCACTGCCTCTTGCCCCTCCCTAGCACTGATCAGTCACTGCCTCTTGTCCCTCCCTAGCACTGATCAGTCACTGCCTCTTGTCCCTCCCTAGCACTGATCAGTCACTGCCTCTTGCCCCTCCCTAGCACTGATCAGTCACTGCCTCTTGTCCCTCCCTGGCACTGATCAGTCACTGCCTCTTGTCTCTCCCTAGCACTGATCAGGCCACTGCCTCTTGCCCCTCCCTAGGTTGATGTGAAGCTACATCTTTCTCCAGACCAGGAGCAGGATGCCAGGAGAATGACAGCTGCAGCCTTGGCTGAGTCTGCCCGCCAACTTGCACGCTCAGCTGCTCGCCTTGGAGAGGAGGAAGAGCCGGTGAGTGTGCCTGTGTGCCGGTGAGTGTGCCTGTGTGCCAGTGAGTGTGCCTGTGTGCCGGTGAGTGTGCCTGTGTGCCAGTGAGTGTGCCTGTGTGCCGGTGAGTGTGCCTGTGTGTCGGTGAGTGTGCCTGTGAGTGTGCCTGTGTGCCAGTGAGTGTGCCTGTGTGCCAGTGAGTGTGCCTGTGAGTATGCCAGTGAGTGTGCCTGTGAGTATGCCAGTGAGTGTGCCTGTGTGCCTGTGAGTATGCCTTCATGCCTTTGTGGTTGCAGTGTGCTCTGTGTAGAGTATATGTTCCCTTCAGAGGTCACTATGGCCCCCACACATGCTCAGGGGTCACTATGGCCCCACACATGTATGCTCAGGGGTCACTATGGCCCCCACACATGCTCAGGGGTCACTATGGCCCCCACACAAGCTCAGGGGTCACTATGGCCCCCACACATGCTCAGGGGTCACTATGGCCCCCACACATGCTCATAGAGCTGATAGGTTTTACTATTTTGCAGCGGGATATCTGCTAAATACTATGGTATGGTATTTGTGTCTACTTCTAGAGTGTCTAGACTACCACTTCTCATCCCCTAGTCCCTCCCTTCCCCCCCCCCCCTCCATTCCCACCTCCTCCTCCATTCCCTCCCTCCCATTCCCCACCTCCTACATTCCCTCCTCCTCCATTCCCTCCTCTTCCATTCCCTCCTCCTCCATTCCCTCCTCCTCCATTCCCTCCTCCTCCATTCCCTCCTCCTCCATTCCCTCCTCCTCCATCCTCCTCCTTCCCTCCTCCTCCATTCCCTCCTCCTCCATTCCCTCCTCCTCCATTCCCTCCTCCTCCATTCCCTCCTCCTCCATTCCCTCCTCCTCCATTCCCTCTCTCCATTCCCTCCTCCTCCATTCCCTCCTCCTCCATTCCCTCCTCCTCCATTCCCTCCTCCTCCATTCCCTCCTCCTCCATTCCCTCCTCCTCCATTCCCTCCTCCTCCATTCGTCACCTCCTCCTCCATTCCCTTCTCTCCCATTCGTCACCTCCTCCTCCATTCCCTTCTCTCCCATTCTTTACCTCCTCCTCCAGAAGCCTCTTCAAGCTTTGTGAAGACCAGTTGATTATCTCACCATGTCTTGTCCTCCTCCCCAGTACCAGGTCTTCAGCCATTCGCCACCGAGGACCTACTATCAGTCTCGTGTTGCCTCATCACAGGTCATGCGGGAGCCCCTCCCACCCCAAAGGGATGTCAGTGCTGGCCGTGTGGCCATGCCCCTCACCACCATCAGTCTGGACCGGGACCGAGCAGTGAACACAGTCACTTTGGACCATCCCGTCTACTCCTTGGGTGTCCAGAGGGGAAGGCATGGCTACCTCACCCCCGCAAGCCCACTCACAGCTCATAGGTCCGTGGGTTCAGACACAAGACGCTCCTTCATGTATCCAACCCCTTCCCACAGCCCCACCAAGCTGTCCAGCTCTGGCTTAGGATCCCTGGACAGGCCACACACCCACAGCCCCACCAAGCTGTCCAGCTCTGGCTTAGGATCCCTGGACAGGCCACACACCCACAGCCCCACCAAGCTGTCCAGCTCTGGCTTAGGGTCCCTGGACAGGCCACACCCCCACAGCCCCACCAAGCTGTCCAGCTCTGGCTTAGGGTCCCTGGACAGGCCACACCCCCACAGCCCCACCAAGCTGTCCAGCTCTGGCTTAGGGTCCCTGGACAGGCCACACCCCCACAGCCCCACCAAGCTGTCCAGCTCTGGCTTAGGGTCCCTGGACAGGCCACACCCCCACAGCCCCACCAAGCTGTCCAGCTCTGGCTTAGGGTCCCTGGACAGGCCACACCCCTACAGCCCCGGAAAAGGATCCAACCTTGGCTTAGGGTCCCTGGACAGGCCACACCCCCACAGCCCTACAAGGACATTGAGGCCCGGTGTTGGGTCTCTGGACAAAGTGAATCGATCTTCCTCTGGTCTGCAGAGAGCTCGTGTCCCATCTGTGAGCTCGGAGAGATTTGATAGAGTACCATGGCGATATGGCGACGCTCGCTCACATGATCCTTTGAGACAGTTCTATGAGCAAGATGGACACACCGGCCGTACCAGTCAGGACACTCCCCCTGGATACAGGCAGACTGGTGTTGGTTGTCGTGACTACAGCACCATTGATGCAGATGGTGTTGATGTGGACACTATTGACATGGAGAATGTTGCAGCCACACAGCATCAGAACTGTTCTCTCGGTCACCACTGTTGTGGAGATGACGTGCGTCTGTGTACATTACCTCATCATTACATCACTAGTGCCTCACAAGACAGCAGAACTTCACTGTCATTTGGACAATTGGTGGGTTTAAAATATATGTGTGTGGGGAAGTCAGGGATGACATAGCTGATAGTGAGGGGGTGGGGCTGATAGTGAGGGGGTGGGGACAAGGTGATCTGCACATCAATTAGGCCATCCTCTGAGTAGTTAATTAAGCAATTCTAAGGAAGTAATGGATTGCAACAATCAAGCTGCTTGAGCCAGTAGATTAATCTGTTTACTACTGTCTACGGATTATCATAAAACACATTTGACATGAGTATTTGACAATACTGACTCCACAGTCACACGGTGTTGCCAGGAGTAACCACGACTCAATGCAATTACACCTTCAGGACCGTGAAAATGTTGCCTTGGAGACAAGGGTAACTAAGCGCCAGTCAGAATCCTGTGTAAGTACATGTAGTGTGCAATGAGGGGGAGGGTGCGTATTGTGTGTAGGTGAGCTACAGTAATTCAAAGGGTTAAACCTATTTTCTGTACAGGCTGAGGACAGTGGGATTCAAACAACATCGTTTTCTGAGGAGCACTTCCACCTGCCTCCCTCCCCTTGCTGTTCCAGTTCTGCCCCATCAGTCGAAGAAGAGCCTCAGGTAATGAGATCACCTCTGAGCTGATGTGCAGGGAATAAAGGTCCCCCTGTTCTCTACGAGTGTAGGTGGTACACACAGAGACTGTCGTATGTGAAAAGCAGCAATCACTTTTGACTGCACACCAGCATACTCCACCCACCAGCTCCCACCAGATGGTTGCCCTCCCCAGAAGCAACTCTGGCCTCTCAGCGGACGAGCAGCTGAGCACTGCAAGTGGCTATGCTGCCACTGGAAGTGCTAGCAGCATAGATACCGGGTCCAATGGTCCCCCAAGCCAGCCAAATCAATTCCAACTTGAACCGAGGATAGTGAGACGCACATCGCACAGTGGGGTCACCCCATGCGACCTTGCTTCTCCAGCTGGAGTCCACGAGTGGGACCCCTCTTCCCCAGACCTCACACCTCGAGAACAAAGTCATGGCCATGATATAGTTGTACCTCAGTCAAAAGGAAAAGGCAACCATTACAACCATCACAGTATTTCAAATAACTGGATGCAGCAGCCGGTTATAAAATACTCCAATCATGGTGATCAGGAAAGCATATCTGTTGATATTTAAAGTATTTGTAATCTCCAATGTATGTGCCTCCCACATTTCATCAATGTGCTCAATACCAGGTGTCATGTGATGATCATGTGTCTAATAGCAGGCATCACATGGCCACCATGTGCCTAATAGCAGGCATCACATGGCCACCATGTGCCTTATAGCAGGTATCACATGGCCACCATGTGCCTTATAGCAGGTATCATATGGCCAATAGCAGACATCATGTGCTTGATAACCAACTTATGTAACTCACCACACTACATACACAGATGCACACACACACACACACACACACACACACACACGTGTTCATCTTTGCAATAATCATCAGTCAAAAACCTTCTCCTATCTCTGAGTTCCAACCTGTTGCCCGCTCAAAGCCATTCCTATGGTTACTGTAGTCATTCATGGCTTGGCTGATTTCTTCACGCGTGTTCATCACAAATGGCCCTACACAATGGAGGTACTGATTCTTCTGTATTGATCCCTAGGCCTGCGCCTTACCATACTGTACGACAGGTTCATTGATTGGCTCCCCTGCTATGAGGACAAAGTGGAGCAAGCTTTCCCCCTAGCAACAGGGGCAATGGTCAGACAAGCAAAGGAGGAAAGCACAACTAGCGCACAGTGTTTTTGGCTTCCACGTGGTCCCCAGGCCCAAATACTAGTGTGTGGTGTGCATCACTTTCGGTCCAGCTGCCATTCCCTCCTGTTAGAGATCCCAGAAGTGTAGGGGTTACGCAAGCAACAATGTTGTCTGCTTACCAAACTGTCCCTTTCCATCCAGTACATAGATGAAGCCATTCCACCCTGAGAAGTGTGGAGGTTTAGTTGCATGCAACCACACACCGTGTGGCATGAGGAAATTACCTTCAGTTACTGGCTGACAGTGATGAGCCCCTGGATTCAGTTTGAAATCCAAGTAGGTTGTCGGAGTACGCGTTCTAACAGGAGACTGGAATAGAAGAAGACATATCAATACTTGGGGAGGCAGTATGGCACTTGAACCAGTCTTCGTGTCCTAACAGATAGACTACAATGCTACCTTGAATATACATTTTTACTAACTTGGTTATTATGTGTAGAATTTAACTGCAACCTTCCATACAGCAAATAGTTATGACAATACCAGTTGGTTGTAATGATTAACTCTTGATTGTTTAGGGTCGTAAAATCAAAGTCAAGTCAACTTGTTAGGGCCTTTTAAATCAAAGTCAAAGGATAGGCCTTTAACAAATCAAAAAATTAAGTATTGGTTGTTTACGTGTAGTGGCCTTTTAAAAATTGTAGTCCAAGTCTTGATATTTAGGGCCTTCAAATCATGATTTAGTTATTTTGAGGCTTTTTAAAACTAATCTACTACTTGGCATTTTAACTTTCAAGTTGAAATGTTATAACATAGATAGCAGGGTACTCTTACATGTACTATCTGTGGTTATACACTGATTGCACGTGATGTCATCAATGTATTTTTATAGTATCTTGTCAAAAACATTGTTTCTTTAAAATAGGGTCACAATGTCAGGGATTTGTCTCATACTAGTTGACTGACAAATGGTGGATGTGTGGTTATTAATGACACTGCACTTGCATAGAATATGTTAGTAATGAATGAAGATGTAGAAGTGACTCCCCCTTCGCCCCATTCCAATTAAGTGCACAGGGACCCACTTACGCTTGCCCCAAGAGATTCTCCTGCTATGACAGTGACATGTACTCCATCTTTGGTCACATGCGGGATATCTTTAGCCACCAGCTCCTGATACGCTGGTTCTACCATCTGCAAGAATAGAGCATTCTTCATTTAGCTACATCGATATGGCAGCACACACTCTGGTTTTCCCTATCTTCTCAAACACATAGGTCTCTATGACCACACCTTGTCTTTGGCTTTCAAATTGATCCACAGTTGAAGTCCAGTCTGCTCTCCTTCCCCATTGGGCATCTCGGCATGGAGTATTCCTCTGCCTGCAGTCATCCACTACACGTGCAACACACACACACACACACACACACACACACACACACACACACACACACACACACACATACTGGATGATCTCTAGCTAGGGCTGCTAGCTACTTAACTATCTGACCTGCAAGTCTCCAGGGTTGATGGTACCTTTATGCCCACAGAAGTCCTCATGTTTGAATGATCCCTGAAGCATGTACGTTACCTGTGAACGATATACAAGTGATTAGTGGGAGGGGCTTTATCGGGAGGGAGGTCAGTTTACCGTCTCAAAGCCCCTGTGTGGGTGATCAGGAAAGCCAGCTGGTTTGCTGACTCGAAACTCGTCCAACAGCAGAAACGGATCGATATTCTTTAACTAAGGTCGGATGAAAGTCGCACGACGTTATCGCTCGACAAAACAACAACAGCCTTCCACACCACACCTCTTGTCTCCCGATGCTTCTTCTGACCCGAGCACCAACGCCCTCTGCTTGCTCGACGGACAGCACTTTCTTCACAATTGCGCGCGCTTTGTTCATGCTTGCCGCACTGCCGAAATTCCACGACGTGAAGCTATTAAACGTTTCTCCCGATATGGCTGTAAGTACGGTTACGACGACGACTAACTGCGTGCAGTGATAAAGCTGGCTGGAGTGAACTGACCCTTTTATCAGAGATAATATATAGAGGGATTGGAAGCGAATCACGTGCGCTATACCTCTGCGCGGGACATCCGAGGTAGTGATAATCGCACCTCCGAACTTGTGAAAAGGGGTGGATTTTTGGGAAGTCACTGTCGAACTTTCGCTTGAATCTCCTTACAGGTATGCCGTAATATTCAGCTGATGCTACAAATCGATGGCCCAGTGAATCTAGTTGAAACTATAAATATAGTTTATGCGGTAATTCAGCTTTGCCGCGACGGTTTTACGGTGTCAAAGTAGAAAAAGTATGATTTTTTTCTTTCGTTGGGGTTAGCTCTTTGCATAGTGACGTTAGGGTCTTGCATTCGTGCTAGAAATAATTAACTGCGTTCGTATTGTGTTTTAAGATGTTTTTTAATCCTAAGGAACAGTCCTAAGTGGACTTCCATGGGTTTTGACCCTTTACGATTACGGGACAGTATCTTTGTAAGTTAAAGAGCAAAGAAATCGCAGTATTTTTTTCCTAATAGTACAAGGCCTAAAGTGTGTCTTAGTGAGGTTCTTGTAATTTTGGGGTGCGCTTTCTTGCTACAAATTTTGCCGCTATCTATATCACAAATTAATATTCTACGTGCACTGGGCCAGGGTGGGCGGGGGGGGGTACATGTCCATTACTGACTAAAGTGATTTACTTATTGTCCTGATGCTTTTAGCAGACATGAGCAGGAGAAAACTAAGGTTAGGCCGAAGAAAGAAGAGTCTGGAAAGACAGAAACCTAAAGTCCTCACTGTCTCCATTTCACGTGCTGCTGTTTCTGTGCAGCTGCATCCAGGTGTTTATTGTTCACCTTCCTTGTCAAATGCTCTGCAGCATTCTGGTCATTTTGATCAGCCTGTCTCTCAGCTTACTGTGTCATTGCCCATATCAATGGCCTAGTGACATCTATGAATTTGCTCTCACACCGACTGAGCATTCTTAAACTGCCACCACAGTGGGTTATAGCCTCCATGACACCGTTGTGTTTGTGCAAAGTAGGGCTGCAAGAAGTCTGTCGTCCAAGTGTCACTTTGTCAATAGCTTTCAATGCGTCACTGGAATGGACTACTACAATTTCATCAAAGACATTGAACCCCAGTAATTCTCTTGTTTTGTTCAACTTGCCATACCCTGTCAAAGTAGTAGATGATGCCTTTAAACTTATGGAGTTTTTGGGTGCGGCAAGGTTTTGTAGAGGTAGCCCAGATTCTGGCTTGGTGGAACTATGGAAGATAGGGTCATCATCTTTACACATCAGCAGTGGTATGTTGCACACATACTGGTGCTCCTGAACATGCTTGCACTTTACATGTGTTTTTAAAATAGGCAAAAGTGTCAGCTTCTTGGATACTACCATTCATTGCGCACATCAGAAGCATTCCTGTGTGTGTGGAAAAGATTTTTGCTCCAAGCTGGCTGTCTTACAATCTCATCAATTTTCATACAATTTGTTGGTCATTCCATGTTTAAGGAATTGGTCAAAACAAAGTATTGTTCAAACACTACAGCAGAAAGCAGTCATGGTTCAGATGATTTAACACATCTTGAATATAACGCAATTCCATATACTGCTGGGTATGTACCACAGGCGCTGAAGAAGAAAGTAGCCAAATCTCACCATTCAAATAAGAAAGATCTTCTCCTCTGTCTTGATGACCTTTCTATGTGTGATGATGATGATCCTGGCTCATCAGCTGATTGGATCCGTGCAGTAGATCGTGGCAGTCTCATCCACATAAACAACATGACCTTTGAGCTCTTTCTTTCTATGGAGCAGTCTATTCGAAGATGTGTTAAAGCAGGTCAAGAACTTGGAGATGCACGATCTCAGTTGAAGGAAGATGAGAATGTCCTTTTCTACTGGTCTATATTGACAGCAAATCGGTCTGATGATGTTGCTACTACCATCTTGGAGATGGTAGTAGACCTGTGGATAACAGTGCAGGGGTTTTCATTGGCTGGTGCATGGGTGGAAGAATACAAAATCACCCAAAAGAAGACAACACAGAAATCTAAAGCCCTTAGGAAAAACTGAACTGATCCCCCTTCCCCCTCCCCTCAAGCACCCTTTTTTTTTGTTGCTCTGAGTGTGTTTAGTTGAAGTGGCAGTTACAAAAAAGTTACTCCGTACATGTACATGTGTATGGCTTCGTTTCCTTTCCTCGGATATCCCGCGTTAATTAGTGTTAAATGCCTCCGCTTCCAATCCCTCTATATATTATCTCTGCTTTTATCATCCTGCACGGCCGTGTCTTCGTACGTCATACGACGTGTCCTTACGTCATGCGACGTGCCTTGTCGCGTCACATCACACGCTCTGGTGAAATTATTAACTCATTTGTGGCCACGTTACATCCGTAATTAATTACATAATAGAAGAAGTAAATCTACATCAAATGGGATAGTCATCCACGTTGCGTTATGACATATATACAAGGGTGAAGGCGTGTAGTTGGAATCGAAATTAGTGATGGAAATGGAATCGCTGACTGTTATGACTTTTAGTTCCCGAGGCTGAAGTGACTAGCTCAAACGCCGCTAGCGCGATAAGAAAATCACTAATTCCGTGCCCACCTAACAAACACACACACACACACACACACACACACACACACACACACACACACCACACACACACACACACACACACACACACACACACACACACAAACACACACACACACACACACACACACACACACACACACAAACACACACTTGATACCAGTCCCAGGAGCTTGAGCAGCAATAGTATATTGAAAGGTGCGAACATTTCTTCCATGTGTGGAGATGTGTGGGGATTAGCGGAGATGGGTGGAGATGGGTGAATATGGGACTATGGGTGAATATGGGTGGGGATGTATGGAGATGTTTGAAGATGTGTTGACTCGATACCAGTGTGGAGATGGTGAAGAGATGGGTGGAAATAGGTGGAGATGTGTGAGATGTATGGAGTAAGGTGGAGATGTGTGGAGATTGTGTGGAGAAGTGAGGAGAAAGAGGTGGAGGAGAGAAGTGTGGAGATCAGTTCTAATGGTGTGTCTGCGTGTGTGTGTTTTGGGGTTTTGATTTCTGTGTGTGTGCTGTGTAGTTGTTTATTACAAAATTATTGTTATCAGTTTTTGGGCCAGTTCTCCTCCAGCACCGTGCCACGCCCTCGAGCAACAATAGCGATGTTGCAGGTACGATGCTAACAACACGTGCGGCGCGGGGAAAGCGGCTGCGGCATTTTTAAATGCAGATCTGAAAAATTCTTACAACTGCAGGGCACAATTGCATAACCTTTAGTACGGACCGACGTTGAGGGAGCCATTGCTTTTGCCGTTTCATTTCCTTCTACTACTGCTTCCCTTAGTTACAGCCATGTGATTCGCTAATCAAGAAGCAATAGGTTCAAGTCCCCCTAAAAATAACTTTTTTTAATTCTTCAATTTTGGGGCTTATCTACATAAGTATAAGTTCCAAATGTATTACTTCAAGCTATTACGACGAGAGCTTCAAAAGTTCAAGGTATTGGGTTCAATTCTGGCTCGGCAATTTTCTCCCCTAATTGCATCCATTATTCCACAGGTGCATGGGTGGCATAGCCTCGGTTCTGTCGGAGATGACTACCGAAAAGTGAAAGAGCTCCTGATGTTGGGTGATTCCTCTTCAAAGGGCACAATATCTGTTCGATTTGGTTTCTGTTGACTTGGTAGTGTCACTAAATAGGAATTCTCCCATGGAGAAACAGAAAGAATAGAGAGTTACTGTCTTCCCTACGTCTGTGTCAGGTGTAGGTGCCATTTTGTCCTTTTATTTATTTGGCATACGTTTTATTCTTTGTTTATTTCTTTCTCTCTTCGCTCTTGCTGCATTTTTCTTACTTTATGTGTAATTATAATTGGATCTTATATACTAAACCACCATTTAATTGCCTATGTTATGAAAAGCGCATATAAAATTCAAAGTCTGTCGTTTGAATCATTGTATGCTATTTGCAATGCTGTCGGCAAATTGTCACGTGACTTATGATGCTTTCGATTTTTAACCCTTGACACTGGTATATTACATTTGCCTGATTAACTAACTATTACTACGGATTGCCGAGAGTCATTTAGAGTGATGTTGTATCTACAGACATGAGCAGAGCTCTACATCCTCCGGCACGAGAACAACTTCCAGTTCACAAAATTAGTGAATTGTGTGCTTTGATTCTCAAATGCGGCCATTCGGCACCGACGCGCGCGCTAGTCAACCCCCTTTTGGACTTGGTGAGCAGACAACGCAACGTTTCGCACTTCTCTTTGGGCCATATGCGTGTATTGTATAAGTGCTTCGGTGTTTGGCACATAGGCACGTTACCAGTCATTGTTCGCATATTGTGTCTGTACAGCTAGCGGGCGGGAAGTTCGACCTTAAGCAAAACTTCATCATCAAAGACCCCAACTGGATCCTTCTCATCCTGAAGCTGTTACCAGACCTTCCGGATAACCTTCAGGTTACTTTACCGTAGCCTTTTTGACTTTCAGTCACCGACACCTCCTCCCCCTCCCCCTCTTCCACCCTACAGCTAGAACTATGGAATATTCTGAGCGTCGTTTTGCAGCGCAGTCTCCTAAACATTCACAAGTGCCGACAGTTGAAGTTGATTGATAACTGTCTAGAACATCTAACCAAAACCAAGTCTGAAAGAGTTGCTGGTAAATCCAATAAACACAGAACATACAGTGTACAAAGTCCTTTTTCCTTATTCAATTGTAGTATGGGTGTGTTTTGTGAAGCCTTCTGTTCTAGCTTTCTGCTATTGTGCCTCCTGACCATTCCCAACTGTATGTGTGACTTTGGATGTCCTGGCAGGTTACATAGCATTGGTGATAGAGATTTTGGCTGGCTACAATCTGACTATTCAAGAGCTCAAAGCCATACTGTTCTACTTATACAAGTCTGAACACTCGACTGATTGGGTAAATGGCTGCAGCTTGTAACTGCATGTGTGGTGCTTGTCTTTCTTCTTCTTTCATGTTTAGAAATTGCCTATCCCTTACCACTGTCTTCTCTCTCTTACCTTTCGTCTTCTCTTCCCTCTCCACTTTCCTCTCCATTTCCTTGCTCTAAACCTTACTCACCATCTCTTCTCCACACTCTCTCTTACCTTCTCACCACACACTTCTCTCTCCCTCCCTTATGCCCCCTCCATCTTCTCCCCTCACTCCTCCACTCCCCCTCTTCTCCTCTCCTGCACTCCCCACCCTCCTCCCCACCCCCACTCCCTCTCCCACTTTCCTTCTCCTTCCTCTCCTCACTCCCCCACCCTCCTCTCACTCCTCCTCCACCCTCCTCACTCCCCCTCCCCCCTCTCCTCACTCACCTCACTCACCACCCTCCTCTCACTCCCCCCTCCTCTCCTCACTCCCCACCCTTCTCTCACTCCCCCTCCCTCCTCTCCTCACTCCCCACCCTCCTCTCACTCCCCACCCTCCTCTCACTCCCCCTCCCTCCTCTCCTCACTCCCCTCCCTCTGCTCCCCTCATCCCTCATGGTAGGCACCGCATGCAATCCTTCTGGTTAAAGTTCTCAGTAACTTACCAGGATTTGTCCAGCCAGATGTCTTCTTCAATTTCTCTGGGGCACCAGGAGCTGTGAGTGTGTGTGTGTGTGTGTGTGTGTGTGTGTGTGTGTGTGTGCGTGTGTGTGTGTGTGTGTGTGTGTGTGTGTGCATGTGTGTGTGTGTGTGTGTGTGTGAGGGTGCTATGAATGTGTGAGTGTGTGTGTGTGTGTGAGGGTGCTATGAATGTGTGAGTGCATATGGGGAGCTGTGAAGGAGTGTGACAAGATGCATGTGGTGTCTTAGTCACTTCATCTTTCTTTCCTTCCCTCCTCCCCAGGCCATCACACTCCCACCTCTTGCAAAGTGGCCCAGCCAAGCTGGCTTTACATTCAGCACATGGATCAGAATAGAGAAGACTATTGAATTTCAGAGAGAATACTATAAACCTGTAGTCTACTGGTAATGTCACTACAGATGCTGTGGTCTGTTCACCTAGCTGCTTCTCTTGTTAGGTTTCGCACAGGGAAGGGGATGGGCTACTCCGCCCACCTGGTGGGGAGTACATTGGTGTTGGAAACTGCTGGCAAGGGGACAAAGAAGACACACACTTGTGCTGTGGAGTTTGCCTTTCAGAGCCATCATGTAAGTCTTCATCCAGCCTCTGTCGAAGAACTGTTCCTTATCTTATAATGAAAGCTCAGACTTGCCATGATGAATATCTGATACCCCTATGTGTACAGATTTCTCACCTTCCTGCTCCTCCTCACTCCTCCTCACACCTACCACTCCTCCCCTTCCCTCCTCCCCTTCCCTCCTCCCCTTCCCTCCTCCCCTTCCCTCCTCCCCTTCCCTCCTCCCCTTCCCTCCCTTCCCTCCTCCCCTTCCCTCCAGTGGTACATGCTTACAGTGGCGTACGTACACAATCGTCTGAAGAACAGTGAAGTGATGTGCTATGTGGACGGAATCCTGTCCTCCACAGGGGAGGTGGCCCTCCCAGCCACAGATGACGTGAGTCAGAGGACAGACTCCTGTTAGATAAGTGCACACTCATCCATAATACACATGTATGCATCCACAATACACACATATGCACACACATCCACTATACACACATATGCACACACATTCCACAATACACACATATGCACACACATCCACTATACACACATATGCACACACCTACACGCACATAACACACGTGCACACGTGTACATAATGCACACACACATATACACATACACACATACACCTACACACACATAACACATGCACACATACATATGCAGGTGTATGACAAGTGTTTCCTGGGGACTTCCCCCACTGGATCCCAAGACACCACCTTTCAGGGTCAGATGACAGCTGTGTATGTGTTCAAGGAGGCCCTGGGTTCTGATGTGGTCAAAGCCCTGCACAAGCTGGGGTCCAGTTACAAGGTGAATGCCAGCAAACATGCATGCACATCCCTTGCATATGGGAGCACCATATATCCCTTGCATATGGAGTACCATATATCCCTTGCATATGGAGTACCATATATCCCTTGTATATGGAGTACCATATCCCTTGCATATGGAGTACCATATATCCCTTGTATATGGAGTACCATATCCCTTGTATATGGAGTACCATATCCCTTGTATATGGAGTACCATATCCCTTGTATATGGAGCACCATATATCCCTTGTATATGGAGTACCATATCCCTTGTATATGGAGTACCATATCCCTTGTATATGGAGTACCATATCTCTTGTATATGGAGCACCATATATCCCTTGTATATGGGAGCACATATCATATGGAGTACCATATATGGGAGCACCATCTATCCTTTGTATATCTCTTGCTGTAGAGCCGTTTCAGATTTGAGGCAGAGTGTGATGTCGCCTTGACAAGTGCTGAGAAGAAGGTAGCCATCTTGTGGTGTATTGGAAGTATTCTTTCACCCTCTCTTCCCCTCCTCATCCCCCTCTCCTCCCCCTCTTCCCTTCCTTCCTCTTCATCTCCTCTCCCTCCTCATCCCCCTCTCCCTCCCCTCTTCCCCTTCTCTTCCCTCCTCATTCCCTCTCCCTCCTTCTCTTCCCCCTCCTCTTCCCTCCTCATCTCCTCTCCCTCCCCTCTTCCCCCTCCTCTTCCTTCCTCATCCCCTCTCCTCTCCCTCCTTTTCTCTCCTCATACCCTCTTCCCCTCTTTCTCCCCTCCTCATCCCCTCTCCTCCCCTCCTCTCCCTCCTCTTCCCTCTTCCTCCCCTCTTCCCCCTCCTCTTCCTCCTCATCCCTCTTCCTCCTTCCCCCTCATCCCCCTCTTCCTCCTTCCTCCTCCCCCCTCCCCTCTCTCCCTCCCCTCTTCCTTTTTCTTCCCCCTCCTCCCCTCCTCCCTCCCCGCTTCCCCCTCATCCCCTCTCCCCACCCTCCCCTCTTCCCCCCTCATCCCCTCTCCCTCCCCTCTTCCCCCCTCATCCCCTCTCCCTCCCCTCATCCCTCTCCCTCCCCTCTTCCCCCCTCATCCCGCTCTCCCTCCCCTCATCCCTCGTCCCTCCTCCTCTTCCCCCCTCTCCCCCTTTCCCCCCTCATCCCTCTCCCTCCCCTCTTCCCCCTCATCCCCTCTCCTCCCCTCTTCCCCTCCTCCCCTCTCCTCCCCTCTCCCCTCATCCCCTCTCCCTCCCCTCTTCCCTCATCCCCTCTCCCTCCCCTCTTCCCCCTCATCCCCTCTCCCTCCCCTCTTCCTCCTTCCCCCTCATCCCCGCTTCCCCCTCCTTCCTTTCCCCCTCCTTCCTCCTCTTCCCCTCAATCATAGCTCCTATTTGATGGGAGCCTTGCAGACAGTGTTCTATTCTCCTACAACGCCAAGGCGATGGAGGGGCAGCTGCTGTACGAGACTTCACCTCTGGAGAATGCCGCCTTCTTTGTCCACTCACCACATGCCAGTGTGCTACAGGTTAGCTGCTCCTGCAGTGTCAGCATCTCTATGGATGAGCACATAATGGAGTAGAACACTGATCATAATCATTGTTTGTTTTGAATTGATTGTCATAGACTAGCTTGTACGTAGCCTTGTATGGTTGTGAACTATTATTTTTGCAGGGGGTGGAGCCAGTGGTGACCACACCTTTCCAGTCCGTCCTCCACTCACTGGGCGGAATCCAGGTTGGCTTGGGGGTGTGGTCTGGAACTTTGTCTATCCACAGTTGGCACACACCCACTGCAGGCTCTGTTCCCCCTGATAGCACAACTGGATCTTGCCCAGAGCCTCTCGCACACAGTGGATTATACGCTGAGGTACCGGCGGCCATTACGGAGGCTTTGCTGACGTGTTCCTCTCCTATCTGCAGTGCCAAACTTCTCTCCCTCCTCCTGAACATAGCGCGCAGTTCCAACAGCTACTTGCAGCACCTTGTGCAGATGAACGCTCTGAACCTTATCAACCATCTGCTGAAGAAGGTAGGGTCTGTTGCCATAGCAGCCATTACTTTTTTAGAAAGTTGCCTCCTCCCCCTCCCAGGTTTCCCCCTCACACCTGTGCTCTGAGCTGGTCGGATGTTTATTTAACTTCATGAGGTGAGATGTTTTGAGCTGTGAGGTGACTGTCAACACAACCTAATCCTACCACCTGCAGTTACCTTTCTGATGCTCCAAATGGAGCCCAGCTGCTCCAACAGATGATAGAACAGCTGCTGTTTGATGGGAGCCTGTGGGTTGGTGCCAATGCTCACGTCCAAACGCTCCTCTATGGCCAGTTGAGCACACAGTTCTGCCGTGGTTCTCTGGGAATGACTGGTCTGAACCTTCGGGACCTGGTGGGGGTGGGGCATATGTTGTTCATCCTGAAGGAGAACTATAGTCTGACCACAGCAGACGAAGAACAGGCAGAGAGGTTGGCTGCTGTCAGGCCATTCCTCCTGCAGATCATCAAGAAGTTTGTAACTCAGGTGAGCAGGGTAACACCTAGTCCCCATCACCTCCTTTCCTCCCCATCACCTCCTTTCCTCCTTTCCTCCCCATCACCTTCCTCCTCCCCATCACCTCCTCCTCCCCTCCTCCCCATCACCTCCTTTCCTCCCCATCACCTCCTCCTCCATCACCTCCCCTCCCCATCACCTCCTTCCCCCATCCCTCTCCTCCCATCACCTCCCCCTCCCATCTCCTCCTCCTCCCCCCCCATCTCCTCCTCCTCCCCATCTCCCCTCCCCATCTCCTCCTTCCCACTTCTCCTCCTCCCCATCACCTCCTCCCCATCACCTCTTCCCCATCACCTCCTCCCATCACCCACCTCCTCCCCATCACCTCCTCCTCCCATATCCTCCTCCCCATATTCCTCCCCATCACCTCCTCCTCCCTCCCCACTCTCCTCCTCCCCATCACCTCCTCCTCCCCATCACCTCCCCTCCTCCTCCCCATCATCACCTCCTCCTCCCCCTCACCTCCTCCTCCCCATCACCTCCTCCTCCCCATCACCTCCCTCCTCCCCATCACCTCCTCCTCCCCATATCACCTCCTCCTCCCCATCACCTCTCCTCCCCATCACCTCCTCCCCATCACCTCCTCCCCATCACCACCTCTTACGTCACCTTCTACCTCTCCTCCTCCTCCCCCCCTCACCTCCTCCTCCCCATCACCTCCTCCTCCCATCACCTCCTCCTCCCCATCACCTCCTCCTCCCCATCACCTCCTCCTCCCCATCACCTCCTCCTCCCATCACCTCCTCCTCCCATCACCTCCTCCTCCCATCACCTCCCCTCACCGTCACCTCCTCCCCATCACCTCCTCCCATCACCTCCTCTCATCACCTCCCATCACCTCCCATCACCTCCCATCACCTCCTCCCATCACCTCCTCATCATCACCCCCTCCCCCTCCCATATGATGTAGGGCAAAGGGATGCGGCCCCAAGAGATGGATAGTATTGTCAGTTACCTCTCTGTTGTCCAAGAGGTACACTGCCCGTCCTGTGGACTCCATGCTGACCATTGTGTGTATTTGTTCTGTCCACTTAGGAGAAGAATATGAAGGATGTTTTGGGATTTCTATTGGAGTTACTGTTTGAAAGCAGTGACACTGTTACCAAAATGTTTGAGCACGCTGATGGGTTGAAGTAAGTGGTGGGCATGTCCACTGTATTGTGTATGTACATGTGTGTGTGTGTGTGTGTGTGTGTGTGTGTGTGTGTGTGTGTGTGTGTGTGTGTGTGTGTGTGTGTGTGTGTGTGTGTGTGTGTGTGTGTGTGTGTGTGTGTGGTGTTGTGGATGTGCAGATCTATGCGTGCGTGTACATGTACGTGCATGTACATGTACATGCATTTCATGAGTGCATCTTCTATGTGGTCACATGTTTCACTCCCTGTTCTCAGAGCGGCAGTTAAGTTGATAGCCTGTTTCTCAGAGGAATTGACGCTCAATGCCATCAAGTTGATTGGGAAGGTGTTACACCACTCTTCTCAGAAGTAAGGCACCATCTGATGAAGTGTTTTGTTCCCATGACATCAGCTCCTGCCTCTCTTGTTGAAGGCATCGCCTCCATTTGATCCAGACAATGGGTCTCTTTGCAGTTGTTAAGGAAAAGCTGCTGTCAGCTGGTCAGCCATTTTCTGTTCCAATGTTCAACACCCTCTACGAGGTAATGGCTCATGCTGGATAGGTTCTGTTGTGTTCACAAATCCTCTGCCCTGTTTTGCCGTGTGGTGTCTATATTTTCTCAGATCTTAGTCAACTGTCCGTCAAAGACAATTGTTGCACCCCACTTCATTGCCTTGGACCTGGCGCACGATATCACGTTTCCAGGTAATGCCCACCAGGTGTTCGGGGTGGGTCTGAATGGTGTTGTCATGATGGACACAGTGTGCTGTCTTCAACTGCTGGTTACCTCTGACATTGCATGGCTGGTTACCTCTGACATTGCATGGCTGGTTACCTCTGACATTGCATGGCTGGTTACCTCTGACATTGCATGGCTGGTTACCTCTGACATTGCATGGCTGGTTACCTCCATTGCAAGGCTGGTTAGGGTTGAGAGTTGAGGTGATAGTGGGAACATAATGACGGTTCCTTGTTGTCATGTTGTCCCTCACTTCAAGATATCTTGGCTGTGATGGTGGAGCTGGTGACAAATCTCCCTGTGGCAACACAGAAGACAGCTGATGCAGACATATGGATGAGGATGCAGCTGCTCTCCTATGTGACCTCACTGTGCACACAGAATGATAGCAACTGCAAGTGAGAGCCTGTAGCCATGGTGACTGGCTGTGTATCCCATCTGATGAATGGGATGGGCTTGTATAGTACTCTATACTGATATTTTCTCTTTCAATAGGCCATATTGGGAGGGTCTATTGGACTGGTCTATTGGGAGGGTCTATTGGACTGTACTATTGGGAGGGTCTATTGGACTGGTCTATTGGACTGGTCTATTGGGAGGGTCTATTGGACTGTACTATTGGGAGGGTCTATTGGACTGGTCTATTGGGAGGGTCTATTGGACTGTACTATTGGGAGGGTCTATTGGACTGGTCTATTGGACTGGTCTATTGGGAGGGTCTATTGGACTGGTCTATTGGACTGGTCTATTGGACTGACTGGTCTATTGGACTGGTCTATTGGACTGGTCTATTGGACTGGTCTATTGGACTGGTCTATTGGACTGGTCTATTGGACTGGTCTATTGGACTGGTCTATTGGACTGGTCTATTGGACTGGTCTATTGGACTGGTCTATTGGACTGGTCTATTGGACTGGTCTATTGGACTGGTCTATTGGGAGGGTCTATTGGACTGGTCTATTGGACTGGTCTATTGGGAGGGTCTATTGGGAGGGTCTATTGGGAGGGTCTATTGGACTGGTCTATTGAGAGGGTCTATTGGACTGTACTATTGGGAGGGTCTATTGGACTGGTCTATTGGGAGGGTCTATTGGACTGTATGGATAGAACGGAGAACGTTCTGGATATGTCATGTATTGCGGGGTGTGGGATGAGAATGATGTCATCACATGAGCTATGTCCTTATTTGGGCATGTAGGGCTCTTCTGCAGCTCCGGGAGTGGCAGCATTGGTTCCTTGTACTAGCAGATCACCCACTTGCTTCTGAGACAGGTATCGTATGGTGTGGCCGTAGTGACCTTGTGACCAGTTCAAGGGGTTAATGTTGCTTCCATCCCTTGTGTCATCGCTAGACTACCAGAGTCTTCAGGACATGCTTTTCAGACTGTTCCATGTGGTCTTGATGTACAGCTTTCAAGAGGAACAAGAAGGGTTTGCTGTGTGGGTCAAAACCTGTGCAGCCCTTCATGCCTATGTAAGCCACACCTTCATGCCTATGTAAGCCACTCCCACATCCTATGTAAGCCACTCCCACATTCTATGTAAGCCACTCCCACATCCTATGTAAGCCACTCCCACATTCTATGTAAGCCACTCCCACATCCTATGTAAGCCACACCTTCATGCCTATGTAAGCCACTCCCACATTCTATGTAAGCCACTCCCACATCCTATGTAAGCCACACCTTCATGCCTATGTAAGCCACTCCCACATTCTATGTAAGCCACACCTTCATGCCCATCCTTCAAACGAATATATTGATCTAGCTGGTATTGAGAGGGTTATGTGACCTAGTGATTCATCTTTGGCTTTCTGCAGTTTAATACACACTCATATCACCATTCTAACAATACACACTCATATCACCATTCTAACAATACACACTCATATCACCATTCTAACAATACACACTCATATCACCATTGTAACAATACACACTCATATCACCATTCTAACAATACACACTCATATCACCATTCTAACAATCCATGAAGCACCCCTTCTCCAGGGGAAAGGGACGGGCGGCAATAAGTTTGAAAGAGGGTGGGCAATAATTGGGAGCAATATTCTTTAATGATGTGATTTTTAGTCTGTCAGCAAAATGGCTGCCAGTGGTGTGACAGAGCTGGAGTCCCAGGAGTGGAGCTTCACAATGCCACCCCTCAGTGAGGGAGACTTGTCCACTACAGACCAGCTCTGTGACCTAGAGACATCACAGAACACCATCAGCGAGGAAGACGAACGCCAACCAGAGGGAAGGGACGGGGACGCGTCAGAGCTAACCTCACAGGACACAGAACACGCCACCTTTGTGTTCAGCGATGGGGATGGAAGCAGTGCGGACGACCTGACAGCCGACAGCAAGGTGCAAAGGTCAACCAGCGGCAGAGGGAGTGGAGCACAGTCCGATCCTACGGCTGGGGATGGGGATGAGGGCGGAATGCAAGGAGGCGGAGCATCTGAGGGTGTGGGAGGTGTGGAGGGAGTGTCCTCCTCGTCCACTCAGGGGTCTCTGAAGCCATGGAAACTACACTCCATCCAGCAGTTGATGTCTGCTGGTTCCATAGCAGCGGCCAAGAAGATGCCAAGATTTAAGTGGTCCCGTTTCAACCTGAGGCTGCTCGAAGACCTGTTGCAATCATTGCAGATGTGTGTAGCCAAATGGAACAAGTGAGTGTGTGTATGTTGTATATATGTGTGTGTGCATGTGTGTGTACATGTACATGTACATATACATGTACATATATGCATGTGTGTGTACATGTACATGTACATATGTGCATGTGTGTATTTTGCACATTGCTTTATCTACACCCACACACGCACACACACACTACACACACCACACACACACGCACACACACACACCACACACACACACACACACACACACAACACCATCACCACCTCACCAACCATTGAGCAGTGGGACAATGACCAGGAAGGCATCTGTCACATTGGCTGAATATGTTAACGATCCACACCGCACTGTTAAAGCCAACATCACCAACTTCCTAGCTCTGATTGTGGACAACATGATTGCTCTCAATGGAGGCCTGAAGCACCTCCTCACCCAGTCCATTCTTCACAGGGGCGGGGACCCGAAGCAGGTGGGTGTGGTCTCTCAGCCCACTGTGTTTACTTCCTCCTCCCCATCCCTAGCTCCCTGCCACCATTGAGGACTCGTGCTCCGCATCTCTCCATCGCTCCATTGAAGGTGACCCGGCCAAGGTTCAGAGCTTACTGCAGAGCTGTGTGGAGCTAGAGGATGCTGTTATATTGGGAGGAGGAGGAGGAGGAGTGAAGGCTTCATCAGTGGAGGCCAGGATGAGGATGGAGGCTGGTGGCATGGCTAGACAGGGACTCAGGCTAGGTGAGGGACATGGCTAGACAGGGACTAGGTGAGGGACATGGCTAGACAGGGGCTAGGTGAGGGACATGGCTAGACAGGGGCTAGGTGAGGGACATGGCTAGACAGGGACTAGGTGAGGGACATGGCTAGACAGGGACTAGGTGAGGGACATGGCTAGACAGGGACTAGGTGAGGGACATGGCTAGACAGGGACTAGGTGAGGGACATGGCTAGACAGGGACTAGGTGAGGGACATGGCTAGACAGGGACTAGGTGAGGGACATGGCTAGACAGGGACTAGGTGAGGGACATGGCTAGACAGGGACTAGGTGAGGGACATGGCTAGACAGGGACTAGGTGAGGGACATGGCTAGACAGGGACTAGGTGAGGGACATGGCTAGACAGGGACTAGGTGAGGGACATGGCTAGACAGGGGCTAGGTGAGGGACATGGCTAGACAGGTACTCGGTGAGGGACATGGCTAGATAGGGACTCAGAGTGTTATCACATCAGTCAATTCTTGTGTCATTTTAACTACCTCGCTTCCTCCTCCCCAGTGCTGTCTGTTGCATCACTCACGTGTATTAAGGCTATAGCGGAACACAAAGTCAGTACCCATGTGTTGCTATGGTGATGAGGTCACGCATGCACACACACACACACACAACACATGCACATGTATACATAAGGAGCTTCAAGAGAACTATCACAGAGAGAAGAGGTCGATTGCAGAGCTGGGTCGAGAGGTATCTACCCTCCTTACCAACCTTGGCATAGCTGAGAGCTCCCTAGAAAAGGTGACCTGTTTAGTGTTGTCTTTGAAGTAGGGCTTAAGCTCCACTGATGCACAGCATCTTCAACACTGTCTGGGGAAGAGGACAGAGAGTCTGAAGGATGTGCAATGTATGCTCTCTGATAGTTGTGTCGCTTATTTTCGTTCTGTTGTCCCAAGAGATGGGGTGAGTTCATCAAGGCTTTGGTTCCATAACCACTTTGTGAGTTTAACCCTTACTGACCTCAGGACTCCAAGCAGACCCTGCAGCAAGTGGTTGTCATAGTGATATACTATCTCTCTGTGCTGTGTGTCTCAAAGTACCAGCACATCTTGGACATTGTGACGAGAGAGAAGAAACACAAGGACAGGAAGTCGGGGGTTAAGTCCTTCACACCCCAGATGCCGCCTAGGTCAGGCTCCATGGCGAAGGAGGAGGTCCCCAGACCATCGGATTCAGGGGAGGTCCCCAGGCCAGCTGAGGAGTGGGAGAAGTCGCTGGGATTTCTGCCGGACTTCAGGGAGAGTGCTCAACCTTCTCTGACCATCATGTTGTCCAGTGCAGTGGACATCTCTGACCACGTGAAGGTGTCCCTCAAGCTGGTGGGGCAGCTCCTGTGTGACCTGCTGGTGGAGTACAAGTCACTGCTGGGCAAAGTCCTCGTCTGTGAAGATGGGGAGGTGCTACTGACTGATGGTGAGTGGGCTCTTATTGGGGATCGGATGGGGGGTGCTACTGACTGATGGTGAGCGGGCTCTTATTGGGGATCGGATGGGGGGTGCTACTGACTGATGGTGAGCGGGCTCTTATTGGGAATTGGATGGGGGAGGTGCTACTGACGATGGGGCGGGAGGCTCTTATCGGGGATTGGATGAGGAGGTGCTACTGATGTGTGTAAATATTCACTTTCCTTATTTGGTACTTACATGTATGATCTAAATACGAACATATAGCTAGTTATGTAAGATGACACAGCTGGCTGGATAAACAAGTATCTGGGTGGAAGGTTTGAGTTCTAGTAGGAGTGGATCGGATGGGATCAGATTGGAGGGGTTTAAGGGGTGTTGTGAAATGCTAATCCTTCCTCACAGAGGTTATGGCTCTGGCTCAAAACCACTCCATTGTAGAGGTCACCATGATGTTATGTTCTCAGGTGAGCCATTTTAGAGGTCAGGTGATCAATTGTAGAGGTCATGTGGGCCAGTGTACTTGTGACGTAAGAGTATAAGGGGAAAGGAAAAACATTTGGACCAGCGAAATTGTGGCATTGTTTTGGGCCTATGGACTTGACCCCATGCACTCCATCAGACCTTGTGCATGTGACCCAGGTACAGGGACCATGTGACTAGTACAGGGACCATGTGACCCAGGGGTACAGGATTACTCAGTCTGTCTCTAGTTGCATATATCGAGGTTGCCATAGTAATGTGGAGAAGCCGTACACATACCCTGTCTCCTATGCCACAGAACTGGCAGACATCACTGAAGAAGATTGGTGGGAAGGCCTTCGTTGAGCTCTTGTCTGAAGGAGGGTAAGACATTATCCAGTTGTCAGATGCCTGTTCCTGTTCCCATTCACCCATGAACCCATTCACCCAGACACGTGGCACAGTTCTGTGACCTTTACTTCAGAAGTATGGCTGCCAAGATACAAAATAATGTTAAGAAAAATGCAGACACTTTGGCAGAGAAATTCATGAACTTTGAGGTTAGCTACAGTGTATTTAGTTATTTATTGTGAATAAATGATTAGCCATTGTTAGTGGTGTGTTATGTCAGATTACTAACTTATTAATAAGGTTGTGTAAATATATCCAGGAAGAACTGTCTATTTATCTTGGAGAACGTATCAAGAGTGAGCTGGAGGACAGCAGACAGAGAAAGGCAGAGAGCAGAAGATTTACTTCCTCAGCCACTGAACTGTGGAGGAAGGTAATGACCTGATCCTCCTCCCCCTCCTTCCTTTCTGCCCCTCCCTCCCTTCCCCCTCTCCCTTCCCCCTCTCCCCTCCTCCTCCAATATTAGTCATGCTGAAGTCACTCTGGCATACATTTGCAGGTGTCTTACCTCATGGACCATTCCAGCTCAAGTGATCTCACTCCACTCAAGTAAGCTATAGAGATACCTCGTTCAATTTATGATAGTCACGTCAATATGTGCATGTGTGGTGATGTCGTGCAGTGTATGATCTAGTCTGTTCTTGGTGCACGGCTTTATGTGTGTGTGTGTGTGTGTGTGTGTGTGTGTGCAATAGTGTGCACTGATTAGAGTAACATCTCCATGGTGTTGTTGTATGATGTCATACTCAGGATGACAGTGTTCAGAAAGCTTGACTTTGGAGAGGACATGGCTCGCCGACGTCTCAAGGTGTTGCCCAATCCTGGTGGCTCCTCCCACCTCGAGGCCTGCAGGAAGCAGTCGCGGGATGAAATGGGCGAGAAGGAGGAGGAGCCAGCGTTGCCCGGGGTGCTGGTGGTGGGCACCTCCCTCCAGCAAGGGGAAGACCCTGGCCTTAATGAGGACGCGATGGAAGGGGCGTTGGCTGCAGAGTTTGGGCTGGACCATGAGGAGGGTAAGGGGGAGGGGCTGATGGGATTGAGAAGAGGAAGGTGGGAAGGGGAAGGAATGATGGGGGAGGGTGGGAAGGGGCAATGGGGGAGGGGTGGAAGGAAGGGAAGGGGCGATGGGATTGAGATGAGGAGGGGTGGGAGGGGTGGTTGGTAGTAAGGATAATTAGTGGGTAAGGGCTCACACATCTCCTCCCTGCAGCCCAGCTCTCGATGAAGTGTAGTATTGTGATGTACGCCTACGCCATGCCTGGCTACATGGAGTTCACCAAATCCACACTCACCTTCACTGCTGACGATACTTCCTCCGAGTACCAGAAGGGATCTTATCTGGTAAGGTGGGCACTATATAGGATGGACCAGGGATGGGCCATATTGGATAGGGTCAATGGCTTGTAGGGTCACTTTGATGCTATGTGTGTTTGTCTAAACCTTTTAGCTTGAGTTTGCCACCATAAATGGCAAATGGATTCTTGACAATGTGCGGGCTGTTTTCACACGGTTCTACCTTCATCAGAGAAAGGCATTGGAGATATTCTTCTCCGATAGATGTAGGTTGCCAATTTGAAAACCTAACTGATGTGCAGGTGTGTGTGTGTGTGTGGGTGTGTTGTAGCTTCTGTGTTCTTTGTCTTTGATGGTTACAAGGATGTGAAGCAAGCAATAAGGAGGCTGCCAAAGGTTGGAGTAGGGAATACCTATGGACTGCCTCAGACAAGGTAGGACCATTCACACCAGAAGAATACTTTTTTTTAAGAGCGTTTTGTGATCAATTGAGCACTGTACAAATGTGGGGCAGAAGATGGTTCCATTAAGCTGAAGTATACTTTATTGAGGAATATTGAACCCTTACACAGGACTGTGTCTCTATGGACACCACAACAGCTTTTTAAGAAGTCACCAATGGCCACTCGTTGGGAGAAGAGAGAAATATCCAACTTTGATTACCTCATGTTCCTTAACACCATCGCAGGCAAGTTGAATATCCTCTTCTCCCCCTTCCCCTCCCCCTTCCCCTCCCCCTTCCCTTCTCCTCCCCCTCCCCTCCCCCCCCCTCCCCCTCCCCCTCCCCCTCCATCCCTAATCTCATCCTACCTTCTTCTACTCAGGGAGAACATACAATGACCTCACTCAGTATCCAGTATTTCCATGGATACTGGCGGATTATTCTTCTGATAAACTGGACTTAAACGACCCTAACACTTTCAGAGACCTCACCAAGGTAACCATGACCACTTCAGCCCTTGTACTCTGGTTGCTTGACGTTCTGGTGCCCAGCCCATTGGTGCGTTGAACCCAGTGCTCCTGGCCCAACGTGAAGAGAAGTTTGAGACTTGGATAGATGACCAGGTGCCTCCCTTCCTCTATGGCACTCACTACTCCACCATGGCCTTTGTTCTGCATTGGTTGGCTCGAGTGGTAAGTCACTAGTCCCCAGTCTGTTTTGTCAGACTTGTGATGTTCTGTGTGTTGTTTTGTTTCCAATAGGAGCCCTTCTCCACCCTGCACATTGATTTCCATGATGGCTATTTCGACCACAGTGCTAGGATGTTTTCTTCTGTGCACAACTCATGGAGAAATTCTCTTCAGGATAGTTCAGATGTGAAGGTATGTTCAGAGATTGGCCTGCCTGGTGTGGCGGTGACTGCCTTTCTGTGGTCAATAGGAGCTCATCCCCGAGTTCTTCTATTTCCCTGAAATGTTCTTGAATGAAAATAAGGTACGTTCCTTGTGTGTGTGTGTGTGTGTGTGTGTGTGTGTGTGTGTGTGTGTGTGTGTGTGCATGTGCATGTGTGTGTGCATGTGCGTGTGTGTGCGTGCGCGTGCACGCGTGTGTGTGTGTGTGTGATATGTGTATCTGTATACTGGATGTCTGCGAATGAGTGCACCAATTTTGAATGTGAGTAACTTGAAATTGTTGTGTTCATTTGTAGACGCCCAGTATGTGTTTACATGTGTCCCTGTCATTGCCATCTTCTCTTACAGCTGAGCCTAGGGAAGTGTGGAATACAGGAGGAGGGGGATACTATGTGCAGTGTCATTCTCCCTCCATGGGCCTCCTCTGCTGAAGACTTTGTCTACAAACACAGACAGGTTAGTCCTTGAGGAAGGTGACAGGTGCTGATTAATAAGAGTTCTGTGTAGCCCCCCCCCCCCCTCTCATGACCACACCCCTTCATATCATGAATATCATCATTGCAGGCACTGGAATCGGACTATGTGTCAGCTAACCTTCACCATTGGATAGACCTCATCTTTGGCTTCCAGCAAAGAGGTGAGCACCAGATGTTTGTTGAACACCAGGTGTTAGTTGAACACCAGGTGTTAGTTGAGCACCAGGTGTTAGTTGAGCACCAGGTGTTAGTTGAGCACCAGGTGTTAGTTGAGCACCAGGTGTTAGTTGAGCACCAGGTGTTAGTTGAGCACCAGGTGTTAGTTGAGCACCAGGTGTTAGTTGAACACCAGGTGTTAGTTGAGCACCAGGTGTTAGTTGGGCACCAAAGCAGAGCATCAGAGAGTGGTATGTTCTTTCCATCAGGCGAAGAAGCTATCAAAGCGAAGAACGTTTTTTACTATCTCACCTATATTGGTGCTGTGCGTCTGGAGGGAATTGAAGACCAACAGCTAAGGAGGGTGAGCAGGTGTGGTTGTGTCTGTTGTGCCAGGTGGGTGTGGTTATGAAGAGAAGACTATGTAGGCTGGTTTGCAAAATGGTTTATATTGAAGTGGACAGCACTTGCCTCCACACTCACATACCTCCCCTCCCTATTTCTCTCCCTCCTCCCCACCCTTTCCCTCCTCCACTCCCTTCCTCCTCTTCACCCTTCCCTCCTTCCCTCCCTATCCCTCCCTTCTGTCCTCCTCCCCTCCCTATCCCCTCCTTATTCTCCCCTGCTCCCTCCCCTTCTCCCTCTCTATCCCCTTCTTATTCTCCCCTCTTCCCCCTCCCTCCTCCCCTCCCCCTCCGCCCTCCCCCTCTCCCTCCCTCTCCCCCTCTCCCTCCTCTCCCTCCCCTCCTTCTTACACATAGGGGTTAGAGGAACAAATCCGTCAGTTTGGACAGACACCCACACAACTCCTACTGGAGCCACACCCATCTCGTTCTACACGTGTCAAGGTTAGCTCACACCTGGGGTCACATGACCAACTGCCAAGTCACATGACTGCCCTACACTCTACAGGAGCTCCCCCATCAGCCACTGAAGCCACAAGATGCAAGTATGTGTGTGACCTCACATCCGCATAGCCTGTTATCTGTGTCTGGTCCCCAGGCCTAGTGGCCTCTCTCCCCCTGGTTCCCCCTGACGCCCCCGTGGTATTGGTACAACTGACAGAGTCACCTCACGGCTCCTCGGTGCTGGCCGTGTCCTGCACACAGCTCTACTCACTCAACAGGTGGAACATCATCCCAGGTCAGCACCATGGCAACCACCTTTAGGTTACGTTTAAGTGGATACTGGATGGGTGTGTCTTTGGGGCTGGGTTCCTGTGCATTTTGATAAGACTGGTTCAGCAGTGTGTATGTGGGAGTGTTTGTGGGTGTGGGTGTGGGTGTGGGTGTTAGCTAGCCTGGTTATTTATGTTACGTGGTGGTTTTATATGTTGTATCTCCCATAGCAACCGTAGTGAACCAACCAAATATGGTGTCATTGGAGGCGGACCCTCAGCTAGGTAAGTGCTGTCTTGCATGTACCTCCTTAACACGCACATAACATTCGGATACTGCCATACATTCTAATACCATACTCACATACACACACACACACACACACACACATGCATATGTACCATACTCACATACACACACACACACACACACACACACATGCATATGTACACATACACATGCATACTCACACACTCACAGCAAAGGGTAGCAGGCCGAAGCTCGGAGTTTCCTTGGACCAGAGTGTTGTTCCAACTAACACCGTCTTTGCAGCCACTCCAAACAATGAGTTTGTTTTCATTTGTGGATTTTGGGACAGAAGTTTTAAGTGCTTTGAAACTGAATCAGGTTAGATTGCAAGTGGTATGAGCCAGTCTTCAGTCCCTCCCCCTTCCCCTCCTTCCTCTACCCTCTTCACCTCCTCCCCTCTCCTTCCTTCCTCCCTCTCCCTTCCCTCTCCTCCCATCACCCTTCTCCTTCATCCCTCTCCCTCCTCCCCGGTCCTCACAGGCTCCATGGTCCACAGTGTATTTGGCCATCGGGGTATCGTTTCCTGTATTGCCTACTGCCCAGAGAAGGGTCTTTGCGGCTCTGAGGGGTGTGGCTTTATTGCATCTGGCTCACATGATGCCACTGTGTTGCTATGGCGATGGAGTGGGAAACAAGATGGTGTACTGAATCCAACCTCGAAAGATCTAGGTCAGTTAGTAGCTATCCATGTGTGTGTTGTATCTGTGTATTGTGTTCTACACAGGGGGAGTGTGCATGGTAGCCACATGTATGTGATTGTACATAGGTCCATGCGGTACACATATTCCTCCTCCCCAGCCCCAGTTGCTCTTCTCACTGGACATGAACAGGCCGTTATCACAGTGTCCATCAGTGCCACAGTTGGGGCTGTTGTCAGTGCAACAAAAAGTGAGGCATTGTGTACTGAAACTATTACTTAATTCTAATTAATGCCCCTCCTCTGTCCAGCCGGCTGTTGTTTGGTTCACAGCATGACTGGAGAGTTATTGCACAAACTCCTCCCACCGTCTGAATGGACACACCCCCATCTCACCACTTTCACAAACAATGGCCACATTCTTGTTCACTACTCCGACCAGAAGGGAGCACTGGACATGTTCTCATGTAATGGACGACACTTGTGTGAGCTGGCTCTTCAGGATAACGTACTGGTATGTCAGCTAACCATGGGGACATGTTAGCAATGGGGGACATGTTAGCCATGGGGACATGCTAGCCATGGGGACATGCTAGCCATGGGGACATGCTAGCCATGGGGACATGTTAGCCATGGGGACATGCTAGCCATGGGGACATGCTAGCCATGGGGACATGTTAGCCATGGGGACATGCTAGCCATGGGGACATGTTAGCCATGGGGACATGCTAGCCATGGGGACATGCTAGCCATGGGGACATGCTAGCCATGGGGACATGCTAGCCATGGGGGGGACATGCTAGCCATGGGGACATGTTAGCCATGGGGATATGCTAGCCATGGGGACATGTTAGCAATGGGGACATGCTAGCCATGGGGGGGACATGCTAGCTATGGGGGACATGTTAGCACTGGGGACATGCTAGGGCATATTGTGACCCCTGACCATATGTTTCTCAACCTTGTTCAATCGTCTTCTCGGAAGGCATTGGCTGTGTCAGAAGATGGTTGCTATGTTGTCTGTGGTGGAATAGACTGCAAAGTTTGGGTTTTTGAAACTCATAACTTGGAACTGAAATTTGTGTATGAGACGTGCGGTAGCACCATTCGATCTCTACATATTTCCAAAGATCAGAAATTTATCTTCACTGGCCTTGCATCTGGGAGCATAATTGTCTATTCTACACATCTGTGGTATAACTCCTAACCACCTGAACTGTAGGCACTTTTTTGTTTATTATTATTATTATTATCATTGTTGTTGTTGTTGTTGTTGTTGTTGGAACAAATTTATATTATTATTATTGCACATCATGAAACCTTTATAGAACATTATGGTTTCTAATGTTTTTCAGCTGTTACAATTTTAGTGTACACCGTTTTAGCGTACGTGTATTGGGTACTACATATACTACCGGTAAGTGTTTGTGAGATCAGGCGGTTCTTGAGCCTATTTACGTTGTCTCGTTCCCAGGCCTAATATAACATGACATCACTGCTATAGAAAGCTGGGGACGATACTAAATGCGTAATGTCATGTTTGTGCACGGTTTTGGCGGTTAAACATCCCTCGGGATACTATGCTGCGTGTAACGACTGTCGGAAGAAGCTGAGAAGAGTGGGAAGTCACGGAAAGAGGTACCAATGTAACCTCGTTCTCGAGTGCATGGCGTCACATTGCGCTCTTTGATGCAGCTATTCATGTAGGGTCTGTAGCTTGTTTTATCCAAATGACGACGTTCCGTTGAGATATAATGTAATACTAAACGTCACCGACCACGAATCGACATGTGTTGACGTAGCTGTGTTTGGGGAATCTTTGAACACCATCTTCGGACTCCCGGCTGAGCAGTTTCACAGGTTCTGACATCATGTGCGTGCAGTTTAGATGTATCGTAATACGAGATGTATTCCTCTCCAGCCTTTTGAAAGAGGCTTACAAGCTGCATACAGGAAGTGAGCTAGAACTACAAGATGTGGCGCAGTTTCTACACAGTGTTCTGGAATCTGCATTTGTTGGGAACTGCTTTGATTTTCGCTTTTCCTCCGTTGAAGGGCGGGTGTGTCTTTTTGATCTGCTTCAGCAAAGTGGACAGAGAGAGCTACAAACATTAGTGACCTGTGGCTTTAAGGCTCCTGAAAACCATCTATCATGCACTGTTGTGACCATTTTGAAGTGTAGATTTCCTGTTCTCCAGAGTCTCCTCCCACTTCCTCCCAGCCCTATCTGGCCACCAACACAGTCCTCCTCCAACGTGGAAGGTAGGGAAGACTCCTCCATCTTTACACTGTGTAGCACGCCTCATGATGATGGGCTGTCTGCTCGTTCTTTGGTGGGTCTGGAGTCTATTTCTGAGACAATCAAAGACTTCTCGAGTCCCCATAGTCTAGATCACTCATGTGGCAGTACCCTCGATTGTTCATCCTTTCACTTACCCTCAATTAACCTTAGCTCAAACCATTCAGATTTCACCTCCACGCTCTCTCGAGATAACTGCAGTACACCAAGTCACATGTCTGCATTTCTTGTGTTTAGCCAAAGAGCATGGAATGAGTTTGAACACAGCTTGGTCCACTCCCCTGATCCTGACAGTACCTCCTTACAGTCTGCAGAACCTGATCCTGACAGTACCTCCTTACAGTCTGCAGAAAACATTCAAGTGTCAGGGCCATCAACATTTGCCAAGGATGAGTCCACCCCTCTCTTCACGAATGGCTCCTCCCCCCACTTCAGGCATGATACTTCCCCAGAGCTGTTTAGTGAACCTCACACACAGCATCGCTGTGTGCCTCAGTCTGGAGGACATTTTGTGACTCCATGTGTCCCAAAGTTGCTACGAAGAAGAATTTTATCTCATCAAGACAAGGGTCCCACTCCAAGCCAGGGGACCTCACTGAATGAACGGAATGGCCACTCACCTGATCTCTTTACCCCATGATGTCATGGCCACTCCCTCATCACTTTATCCCATGAAATCATTGTGGCTACTCAAATGCGTGTCTAGTAGCAAACATGGTGCAAAATTCATCATCTGGTTAACTGGAATGCTGCTGTTATAGAGATGAGGTGATGTAATGATATAATGATGTAATGATATAATAATGTAATGATATAATGATGTAATGATATAATAATGTAATGATATAATGATGTAATGATATAATGATGTAATGATATAATGATGTAATGATATAATGATGTAATATAATAATGAGTGATCATTTGAATTAGAAAGTTCAGCAACGCTCAAACACTTTGTACAGCTCATGAAGATCAGCTATCTGGAGCACACTGCCATCTTCGGCCATCTTGGATTGTGGGATGAAGTCTGTCCTCAGGGCTGGGAATATGACATGTTCCACCAGCCATCGCCATGGTTGCCTTTTGCACAATGCTGGTGAGATGTTTTGTTGCTGTGTGTGTTAAACATTTGTGATCAAATGATACAAATTGAATAGTTGTACCTGTGAACCCTGACTGTGTGTGTGAAGTTCATCCACAGTTCCTCCTTGCTTGTCAGCAGAGTCCTCAAGAAGAAAAGGGTCATATTGAATGCTGTAGAAGAGGCCAAACTCCCTGGCCAGTGTTTGGAAGCACTCCTCCTCAGTGTCCCATTCCACCTGTACAAAGAAGACAACAGTTGTGTTGGCACGTTCGTTGACTAAAATGCAAGAACAATGTCACCATGACTGCATTGTGATGATCACCATGACTGCAGTGTGATGGTCACCATGACTGCAGCGTGATGGTCACCATGACTGCAGCGTGCTGGTCCTCTTATGCACATATAGTTTGTCAGTGCTTTTAAAACACCCAATCGTGTACTACTGTGTATACTCGCACACCTTCCCCCCACAATGGGTACCCTTACACACCTTCCCCCCACAATGGGTATCCCACACCATACCAATACCCCCACACCTCCCCCACCATACCTCTGTAGCCAGGTGAAGCAGGAGGTCAGGAAGGCGGTCCAAGTTAGGTGTGTGTGAGGACAGGAGGATGGGCAGGCTTCTGACATGCCCCTCCTGCAGCATAGGATGATTAGGAGAGCACTAGCATGCATGAGGTAACTGACTTGTGTTATCTCAAGGGAGAAGTAATCTTTAAGCATGTCTGCTTTGGACTTGAGGAGGTCTACAACAAACTGGGAGTACGACCACTTAAACCTCCTTCCCACTCCACATCCTCTCCCCAGTCCATACTTCAGCTAGTTTCTCTTTGGGTCCATCTTCAGGTCTCCATCCTATATGCAGCAGGTGCGAGGGGATGGGGAGTGCGGGTTTGCCAGAGGTTACCAAAAGCTCCACAAACATTACCATTTTCTTTAGACTCCAGAGCCACCATGACCAGCTCATGAATGGGAGCAGGGGACTAGGGGTGGGTGTGACAATCACAGTGATGAAAGCACAGGTGGGTGTGGTTATCAAGCAACTTACAGAAAGCTGCAAGAAACCAAAATTGCCGAAGTCAAACACAGTCAACTGGTAGAATAGCTCTGGTCTGAGGGAGCAAACCATGCATACAAGTCCTATGTAGAATCCCATAACCTACGTGACTTTAGCTAGGTCCACAAGATACAGTTTGGTCTGAAAACATAACACTCGTGCTTAACAGTGAGAGTGGATGGCTTGTTACCTGATGTTGCATAAGAGCTCTGGTCTGGTCCACACAACCTACAAACTTGTGGTTCTGAAAGATCTGACTCAACCCTGAAGGTCACCCAGCCATCACATGATGATCACATGACAATCACCCAGCCATCACATGATGATCACCCCATCATCACATGACAATCACCAGCCATCACATGACAATCACCCGCCATCACATGATGATCACCCCATCATCACATGACAATCACCAGCCATCACATGACAATCACCCAGCCATCACATGATGATCACCCAGCCATCACATGATGATCACCCAGCCATCACATGATGATCACCCCATCATCACATGACAATCACCCAGCCATCACATGATGATCACCCCATCACATGACAATCACCCAGCCATCACATGACAATCACCAGCCGTCCCATGACACATACCACTGTGCTGTCCATCTCTAACCAGCTGCTGGAGATGCTGAACACTGTTCAGTTTGACTTCCTTTCTTCTCAACTTCCTCTTGAAAGGCTCCATTGTCACTACACAGCTGGACAGAGGTTCATATAGCTATTTGGTCTGAGACCAAGCACAAGAGGGTGTGATCCATAACATAACCCCACCCCCTCAATCTTTGGGCAGGTAACAGTACTGGTACCCAGACCCAGAAGTGAAAGTGCCACACCCCTCTCCCTTGCTAGTAAGAAGAGGAAGAGCCACACCCCATCTAGTAAAACCATATGTTGGCAATGTGCAACTCAGGACTATATGGCAAATCTTGTTGCTATGGCAACTGAAGTTTTGTACCTTTCACTGCTCTCTGGAGTGTGCTTCCTCTTCCCCAGACCTCCAACCTCTGCCCCTCCTTCACTACGAGGCTCTGCCATTGTTGCATCCACGGCTAACTCCACCCCTTCACTAGATGGCCCCGCCTCCTCTATCAACTCCTCATCCCCTTCTCCACTGCCTCTGGCTTGCTCCAGTGATCTCGGCACCATAAAAGCATCCAATGTCTGCTCTCTCGAGTCCGTGCGCACCATGTGATAAGCATAGGTTGAGGGTTTGTCTAAAGAAGAGGAGGGAATGGGGAAGAGGGATGAGGGTGGGAAACACAAACACAGACGAGACAGCACTGACGCACATGGTTTCGCTGAGGTACCTTTCGTGGAAGTGCTGGGCCCAGTGTCCTCCTCAGGAGGTAAGGCTGCAGGGATGTTTGCACCAGGCAGCAGGGTCTGGGTGAAGTAGGTACGAGACGTGGCACAGTTGAGCAGCTGCTCCTCCACAGCCTTCTGCACAGCCTCAACAATCAGGTCCTCGTGTAGGAAGTGCACCTGGATGTACAGGGCAGGTTGCCATAGCATCCACAACCCCTCCCTTCCACTGACCTCATGTTTGGTAGGGTGAACATTGACATCAATGTTTGAAGGCACTATGTTGATGCTAAAATTAGCAATGGAATATTACATAATCTGCCACACACCTATTTCATTGCCTCATCACAGATTCATGCTCTCAAGATACACATTATACCTCCTCCACCATCCCACCTCCCCACCATCCCACCTCCTCCCCACCATCCCACCTCCTCCCCACCATCCCACCTCCTCCCCACCATCCCACCTCCTCCCCACCATCCCACCTCCTCCCCACCATCCCACCTCCTCCCCACCATCCCACCTCCTCCAGTTGCACACCTTAGATAGACATATGGATGGCTGTTCTTTGGGAGGTAGGCTCCATACACCAGTTCTATGGCCTTCCTCAGTGCAGTGCTGTCCACAAGTCTATCTGCACAAAGGCCAAGTAAGCACACACAGTACTACCCAAGAGTCATCATACGATTTATGAAGAGAAGGAACTCAAACTTCTTCTGCGAGTAGTTAGCATTAGTGACAAAACCCTCTAGACTGAAGCCTAGCTTTGGATTCTGGGAAGAAATGGGAAGCAGTTCCCTGTGGAGCAGAGTCCCCCATGGAGATACATGATTTATCATGGCATCACACACACACACACACACACACACACACACACACACACACACACACACACACACACACACACACACACACACACACACACACACACACACACACACACACACACCTGCTCACACTAGCACCATACAATGCACCGATGTTCTCTTTCACTGACGCAGTTTCCTGGGTTCTCACATCAGCTATGGTCTCTCCATGCTATGGGATACAGCAATCGAGGTGGGGCTGGGCACCCCCTCTAAGATCAACCACTAACCTTCTTCAACATAAAGGCAACGCCTGAGTTGTGGATGGCGTACCTAAGCACACACACACACACACACACACACACACATACACACACACACACATACACACGTATACACACACACACACACACATACACACACACGTACACACATACACACACACGTACACATACACATACACACACACGTACACACATACACACACACGTACACATACACATACACACACGTACATACACACACACACAAACATACACAGCATACATAATATAAAATGAGTCTTGTACACACACATAACATACCTCCATGACAACCTATGTGTACTCGTAGCATGCCACACCCCCTCACCTAGTGACAGCATCAACAATCTTGTTGTACTCCTCTGATGGGTTCTTGAGGGCCTTGCGTCTGGTGACCACATTATAGAAGAGGTCTTCCACAACTATCTGCGTCCCAGGGTTGCCCGCACATGGCCTGGGCTCTGCCACACCCCCTTGCTGAAGGGGGACTATTTTCCCGTCACTATACGTAGCTCTGGAGGAGCGAAGCAAGGACATGTGTGTGTGTGTGTGTGTGTGTGTGTATGTGTGTGTGTACAGAAGTGTACGTATGTGTATGTATTTGTTTGAATGTGTGTATGTATGTGTGTATGTATGTGTGTACGTGTGTATTTGTATGTTTTGTATGTGTGTGTACGTGTGTATAGTGTAGTGTGCGTACAAGTGTGATGGCATATGTTCACTTCGTTAGTAATCGCTTTGAGTAGCCAGGAACTCACTTGTAAGCACACTTGGAATCAGCTGTACGTGAGGTGATGGACACGTGAGCAACGTGGCTGATGCTGGCCAAGGCCTGGGCACCCGACATAGCATTGCCACTGGTGATAGGTGAAGACAAACCACACCCACCTCCCCCCTGAATCCGTAAGTGCTGATCTTGCTCAGGTCTTCAAATTTCCTTAGTTTGCTGGTAGTGAATCGTTCGCACACAATGGGCATATCTTCCTTCTGCAGTGGAGCTACTGCAAGACCACACTATGACGTGGCTCACTCACTACCTTAATGCCACATCCATTATCCTGGATCTGAATCATTTTCAAACCCCCTGACTTGATTGTGACCTGGATGGAAGTTGCTCCAGCATCCAGACTACGCGCGATTTAAACAAAAAAAAAAGAATAAGTACCGTCCCTGCAAGATATCTCTTGCTGCTAGGTTACTCACCAGTTTTCTATCATTTCTTTAATTGCATTCGCAGGTCTTTGAATGACCTAGTTGAAAATGGCGCGCACATACATGTAAATGCATGGTTTACACTGTCACTATAATTACGTGACAGTGCACATATAACCCACTTACTTCACCAGCTGCAATTCTATTCACAACTGACTCTTCTAGTTTCTCTATCTTTCTTGGCATGGGGGGACATTCCTTGTGCTCTTGCGACATGGCACCACTTCAATTTTCGTACTCAGTACACACATTGATCAGAGGCGGCAACTGCGCGCGCGTTACATGCGTACTACGGCTGGATACTTGTTCTAATTGCCGCACACCTACTGCCTACTATAAACATGCCAGAAGGTTGGTATTTATGTACATGTCCGTTGCTCGTTACTGATCTGCACACATATATCGCCCACATCATAGTAAGACTGCAGGAGCCCTATTCGAACCCTATAGCTCCCCCAGACTCCGAACATCCCGTTGAAGCTAGAGCGTGAGTAGAGTCTGGAAACGTTGCAATTATAATGTTTAGTGTGACGACTTTCTCTACAGCGGGAACCTAACCAATGATGACTTTCGTCGGACTCCTGATGACCCCTCGCGCACCACCTGCTGCCTCGTCTGCCTCTTCGAGCGCGCAAAAATCGTAAGTCGTTATCAGAGCTGGCGTGTTCATAGTATAACGTACATTTTGATAGTGCATCCACAGCAAATCAAGAAAAGAAGGAAGATAAACAAAAGAAAAAGAAAATGTAATCGGTTCTATTTTCTTTTCGCCTGGTAATTGGTGTCATCTTTGCGTTGTGGGGAAAGCTATCATCCAGCTAAACCTAAGAAAGAAGCTGAAGCTGAAGATGAAGAAGAAAATCCAGAGTGGGCAGCCAATTACAGAGATAGGGTGTGTGTGTGTGTGTGTGTGTGTGTGTGTGTGTGTGTGTGTGTGTGCATTTATTGAAGCTGTACGCTTCGCTTACATGTTTGTAGGCCAGAGAGCGACGAGAAGGGAAGAATGCAGACTACGGTACCTCAGATGACATCTTACCTTCAACATCTGGTTACAGAGCCGTTGCACCTGACAATGACCCGTATGTGTGTGTGTGTGTGTGGGCTCTGTGTGTGTATGGTGTGTGTGTGAATGTGTGTATATGATATGTGTGTATGTGTGTGTGTGTGTGTGTGTGTGTGTGCTCTGTGTGTGTATGGTGTGTGTGTGGGCTCTGTGTGTGTATGGTGTGTGTGTGGGCTCTGTGTGTGTATGGTGTGTGTGTGGGCTCTGTGTGTGTATGGTGTGTGTGTGAATGTGTGTATATGATAGGTGTGTATGGTGTGAGTGTGTAAAACGTGTGTATAGTGTATATGCTCTGTGGGATATGTGCTGCTGACTAGCAGTGTGGGTGTGGCTGACATGCAGTGTGGGTGTGGCTGACTAGCAGTGTGGGTGTGGCTGACATGCAGTGGGTGTGGCTGACTAGCAGTGTGGGTGTGGCTGACATGCAGTGGGTGTGGCTGACATGCAGTGTGGGTGTGGCTGGACAATGCACACATCCTGGGTTGCAGGAACATTATGGCAGAGATGAGGAAGCAGGTCATCCAGGAATCCAAGTTCCTTGGAGGAGACATGGAGCACACCCACTTGGTGAAGGGGCTGGATTATGCCCTCCTTCAGAAGGTAGTGCCCAGCCCATCTCTGTACCTCCAGCCACTGATGTCTACCCTAAGGTTCGCAGCGAGTTGGAAGCTCTTGAAGACATGGAGAAGGATAAGAAGGTGCTGGAGAAGAAGAAGGAGAAGGAGAAGGAGAAGGCAGCAGAGGCACAGGACATCACTTTCAAGACCACTCTAGGTCAGGGGAGAGCACTGCCTGCTGGGCCTATCTTGGACTTGTTTTTCCCACCCCTTACTCCTCCTCACACCCTCCCCACACCCTCCCCACATCTCCACCACCCTCGCCACACTCCTTGCCACACCCTCCCACTCCTCCACACCCTCCCTCCCTACTCTGTGTACTTAATGGCCACTCCCACCCTTTAGCCAAGAATGTTCATCGTACATTGTTTCAGATCAAACCACCACAAAAGAACGAGTTCTTTCAACCTGGGAGAATGGTCTGTTTAAAGTATTGGTCTCTATTTTCACTTTTGATATGTGTTTTCTGATGATAGGCTTATGTGTTTGAATTGGATGACGAATACACGGAGAGTGATATTCCAACCACACTGATTCGTAGCAAAGCTGACTGCCCCAACATGGAAGTACGATTAGCTACATTGGCTGTAGTGTGTGTGTGTGGTGTGTGTGTGTGTGTGTGGTGTGTGTGTGTGTGTGTGTGTGTGTGTGTGTGTGTGTGTGTGTGTGTGTGTGTGTGTGTGTGTGTGTGTAGTGTGCGCGTATGTACTATGTGTCTGTGCATTGAATATTCACCCGGCATCCATTCCTGACCTCACCTCAGTCCCAGACCACACTTACAACCAATGACATAGTCATCAACAAACTAACTCAAATCCTGTCTTACCTGAGGCAGGGTGCACGCGCTCCTGCCAAGAAGGGAAAGAAGAAAGACAAAGGATCAGGTGAGAGTCATGCCCGTGTAGGGGCAGTGAACAAGTGTCTTGTGATGTGGGAGGGGCTGGGAGTGACCTAATGTGGGAGGGGCTGGGAGTGGCCTAATGGAACGCTAGGTGGACTCAAGGGAGTATTCTATATACTTGTGCAGATAAACCACTGGCAGAAGAAGTACATGTACCAGTCAGAAAGCCACAGCCATTGGGAGAGAGGTGTGGTCTCTGTCAGCATGGGGCTGTGTGTCCAACTTGGCCTTCTCTTGTGCTCTTGCAGTATATTCCCAGATGCAGGTGATTATTCGTTTGACACAAAGACTAGCATAGCCCCACAGGTGGCTCAAAAGCCCTCAAACTATTTCGATACATCAGGCAAAGAGGTGAGCAGTAGTTGATGTGCCAGGCATTGTGCAGTTATTGATTCGCCTTGCGTCTTGTGCAGATAGAAGTATCTCAGGAAGGTAAGTGCCATATCTGTGGCCGCCCCAAATGTGCACACACTCCTGGCCTGTGATCCAGAGATCAGAAGAACCACTGAAGAGTTCTTGAAGGCCGTACATAATAAATATTCAGAGAAGGACCTTGGAGGGGTAAGGGGTGTGGCCTTGGACGGTGACTTTCGAAAGAGCTGTTTAACCCCACAGGCAGGTGGAGAGGGAGGAGGAGAGGAACAGGGAGCCTCAGAGTATCCTTTCAGTAACATGTCAGCCCATATTTGGGCAGACCCTATTTTATGGACGAGCTTGTGTATCAACCTCATGTCTTGGTAGCTATCACTTTAACCCCATACGTACAGCCCGAAAAAGAACCCTCCACCCCCTTCTGATAAGCTGGGAAAAGCACCCGGTTTTGGCGGCTTTTCCCAGGAACACTACGCAGAGTGTTACCCTGGGTAAGTGATGGGGAGGAGGGCCATTATCTTGAGGGAGGGGTGAGAAGGGGATGTCACCATGTGATGGGGGACTATGGAGGTACGGGGAGTGGAGGGAGGGGCAAGATGGAGGTACGGGGAGTGGAGGGAGGGGCAAGATGGAGGTACGGGGAGTGGAGGGAGGGGCAAGATGGAGGTATGGGGAGTGGAGGGAGGGGCAAGATGGAGGTATTGCTGATTGTGTCTCCTGTGGTTAAGTTTGGCAGAAACTGCGGATGCATTGTACGACAGCGATGAAGATGTTGATTACACAAAGATGGACATGGTTTGTGTATCCCGGGACCTCAATCAGGCTTCTGCTTGATGTGTAGGTCTCTTGCAGGGCAACAAGAAGGGTCCCGTGAGACGTTGGGACTTTGACACGGAGGAGGAGTATGGCAAGTACCAGTCCAACAGGGAAGCTCTGCCCAAGTGAGACACTGGTTGTGTGCTGTAGGGTTGCCAAGCTGTGTTCTCTTCAAGGGCAGCTTTTCAGTATGGTGTCAAGATGAGTGAGGGTCGCAAGACACGACGCTTCACGGGAGGTCAGAACGATAAGGCCAAAGAGAAGGCCAAACTGAACAGACAGTGGCAACAGATTAACCAGGTAAGGACTGGCGATGAGTGAGAACTGGAGGGAGAAGGGGAGGGACTGGTGATGAGTGAGAACTGGAGGGAGAAGGGGAGGGGAGCTGCATGGATGAGGAGGAAGTTATTCAGATAGGATCTTTTGTGTTTTTAGCTGATGCAGAAGCGTAAGGGAGGAGGTGGTGGTGGAGGTGGTGATGATGAAAGGTAATACCTTATTTACTGGGATTGGATTTGGGGTGATCAATGATTGTCATGGCAACCCAGTGCTGTTAAGAAGGCCAGGCAAGAGTGATGCTACCACTACACTACAATGGAACACCATCAAAACTGTTACATTGTGTGTCCTTTTTGTTGTCTTTTTATTTTAAAAACATCAGAAAAAATTGACTATACTTCTGTACCTGAAAAGTAGAACATGAAATGTTGGAATGGGGACTGGGTGACCTACAAGTGTTCAATGGTCATGGACATATGACATTGCTGGAATAGTAGCTGCAGTCTGTAGCATTGTAGGGAGCAAGGTAGAGCTTGAAGCTTCCTGCACACACACAGACCTGATAGGTCCCAGGCCACAGAGTCCCCAGGCCACCCTGTGGCTGGCTTATCTTTAGACCAGTGACATAAACTGCAGGTGCATCCAGAACTATCTAGTGTGGAATAGAGAAGACACTTAATGTGCAAGCCCCTCTGCATATGGGTATGCTTACTGATGAACTGGCTGTGAGGGTGATGTTGGTGTACGATAGAATGTTCACGTCCCCCAAGAAACCAGCTTGTATTTGCACGCTACTCGAGCCGTTGATAAGGATCTTGCCCGAGGGAGCCTGCAGAGATAAGGCCTCGTTGGGCGGGGACTGGATCTGTGAGGTGGTCAGGGAGCCCTCCAGAGCCACGCCCAGCGGACCTGTCGCGTACAACTGGTTGGCGGTGACCGACATCTGCTCCTGCGATAGCGAGAGGAGGGGGCTTTGGGGAGAGGCGGAGCTCTGAGAATGCACCTGGAAGGTGTTGGCGGTGATGCTGAGGGCGTCTTGGTCCAAGCTGAGCTTGTTCGCACCCGCCACAATGTTGACTGCTTGCTGTGACTGAATGGACAGCGGGGAGCTCTGAGGCGGCCCACGTGAGAGAGATAAGACGTAATGCAAGGAGTGTATATGAGCATCTAGCGAACCTCAGCAGAGCTTATGTCTCGAGCGTAAAGCGGTTGCAAAAACTCGGCCTTTCCTTCCACTCTGATTCCGGACTGCGTTATCTTCAGGCTACCCATACCACTCTGCAAGAGATGGGAGCATAACGACATTGCGCGCGCCTAAGGCTTATATGTGTGCACGTGCATGCTGCTACTACACATCACATACTAGCAGCACATCTAGCAAAGAAGCAGGTCTCGTACGTGGCTTACCACACTAAAGTCCATCACCACTAGAATCCATATTGTGAGAGCCAAGTTAATGATGATGACGGCTACCAGGAACAGGATGAAGAAGTACAGACATCTTTTCCTCCAGCCGTATATGCCTACGACGTTGTACTCATTGGGCGGATGGCCGTCATCATCGTTGGACTTTTCAACTAGTCGCATACTTGATAGCACCTTCACCGCACAGCTAGAAGTGGGCGGATCTTTAGCGAGCTGATATACGGTTTCTAAATTTATAGTAAACAGAGGTAAACTAATTTACCTACATGTGGTCGATTGAGGGCTTTATTGTAAGACGGGAACAACAAGGGTTGTAAATTATACAGTATACCTATGTTATCTTATCTATCTAGATCGCTTGACCTTCGGATTGGCCGCTTAAAATTACGTATCTGTATTGTTTGTTTTGTTTCCCATGGTAACACGTAATAAATATTAATCGACACCTCGGATAAAGCTCCCCTCCCCCCCCCCCCCCCCCCCCCCCGCCACCTATAATCAAATCATGCTTAAATTTGACCATTTTTAAATCAGTGATTGATCTCTTCCTGATAAGGATTCCATTATTTTTCTAATTGGATAGTAACTTAATTACTATGATTCGCGCGCGGGTCCCGCCAAAAAAGAAAATGGCCCCGATGCTCCGCTATTGGAAGAGATACACGTTTGGAACATTAGTCACTTTTTGGGTTGGACAGTACGTGACGAAGAAGATTCGGTACGAATACCACAGCTGGGTTGTCTTTATCACTCACTTTTCAAACGTCCAGTGAAAATGCAGTCATTCGAGAGCTATGTTCACAAGCGAAGGCAAGGCATTCTGTGCACTTTACGACGGTTATGTATATGGACATATCTTCCACTATGTAGCTGCACGGAGAACAGTGTGTCGGACTATACCAGAAACCCAGAAAAGTAATCGTGTTCCTCAATCCGCAAGCCAACGCGATGTAAGAAACGTGATTTCCATTTCATCACTCATAGTCTATCACGTGACCCAGGAAGGCCAAACGCCAGTTCAACAAATATGCTGCACCCCTGCTTCACATCTCTGGACTGCATGTGACTATCATAGAGGCAAGTGGTCCCCAGACCCTTTTATCCTCCTAAAGTGCCACTCCCCCTCAGAGTGAGTACCAGGGACAGATGAGAACACTGATGAATTACATCGATCCCCATGTGGATAGCATAGTGGTTGCCGGGGGCGATGGAGCCCTGCTTGAGGTGACTTGATGGTTTTCCTTGAACATGAAGTACTTACTGTATTGGCAGGTATTGAATGGACTAATGAGAAGGAAAGATGCAGTGAGTTCTATTACATGCCCACTTAATTTTTCCTTTCTCCATTTTTTTAATTTAATGTGACCCTCTCATCCCCTTCTCGATCCTCTCTTGAATATTTTCTCTTTCTACTGTAGCCGCAGTTAGCTTCCATATCTTTTGGTGTTATTCCTTTGGGAAAGGAAAATCGATTTTACACGTCTCATGGGCCTTTGTCTGAAATACCTGCAAGGTACACTGCATCCCATCCGAAGTGTCTTTTTAACTGTCCGTTGAGTATAGGACAATAGGGCAGGCTACGATGGCCATCATCAAAGGACACACCAGGCCAGTGAACATCATGGAGCTGCAGGTTGGCTGTAGCCAGGAATAACCAATAATAACCTGTAGCTTATTCTTGGTGCCATAATTGACATCATCTTGCATACTATATAACAGCCAGAGAAAGGTCGCACACTGTATGCAATGTCGTCTATCAGCTGGGGCGTGTTGAAGGAAGCACAAGAAAACAAGGATAGGTATGATGTTTACCATGTGTGTCACATGGGCATCACCATGACACCATGTGTGTCACATGGATCACCATGACACCATATATGTCACATGGGCATCACCATGACACCATATGTGTTACATGGGCATCACCATGACACCATATGCATTACATGTGCATCATCATGACACCATGTGTGTCATGTGAGCATCACATGCATGACACATGATCCACATGGTGACCAGTGCCACAAATAGATCACATGATATGTAGTGAGCTCAACACATCACAAAGATGTAGCATATGTACATTGTGTCATGTGATCTGGCATGCACATGTATCACAGCACACACAACATCACATGACCTCCCATTTGTCTTTAGTTATTGGCTCTTTGGCCCCCTTCGTCTCTTCTTCTCCTGTCTCAGCATTGCAGCTAGAGTAAGTCATTTTATCCAGCGGCTAATGTTGTGAGCTCTTCCCATTTCGTGACAGAGGTGGCCCGTGGACAGTTACCTCCACATGTGGCTGCCTCCCCAAGCAGTGGTGCCTTCAGCCCCATCTCCACCACCCGGTTCAGATACTAGGCACTCACAGTACAAATCACATGACAAGCATGTGACAACATCGTCATTCACTTCTGCTGGTTTGGCGAGGCTACTTGGTGTGGATCAGAGCCATTGCATCAGCAGCCCGCCCCTGGCGCTTGGTAAATCCTCTGTGCAAGACGGGAAGGCCTCACATCAATCTGCCCCCTTCCTCTCTGGAAGGCCTGGGTGGATGCACAGGAAGTTGGACTGCTCAGGATTCAATTTGCTGTTGAACCAAACTTTGCAACAGGATTTCAATTTAACTCTGACAATATGGCCGCTGTCCTTAGCAAAGTCACTGTTCTTGAAATATGGGTAAGTGATCAATGATAGTTCGTAGCAGCTGTCATGTGCATCGCCACCAGATGGAGCAAAGGTGCAATGGCCATCTTCCCTTGTGAAACCTTCAAAAGCTCAGAGTTTGTTCTACATCTCAAGGGTAGTAAGCAGATGTGGCTCTCTGTAGATGGAGAAGGCTATGAGCCTATGCCATTCACTGTCAAAGTTCTTCCAAATGCTGTTAAATTTTTTGATGTGTGTGTTTGATGGCACTAAAATTACAATTCATTATTTCTTGTTTCATCAAGAGATCACGTACTTGAGTTCATTAATCACAGCAGCTTCTACAGAATTTTTGTTAACATGTACAGATTGTTTGGGTACTGCAATATCTATTCAAACGTTTTCAATTTAAAATAAACTGTGCACAGCACAACATTGAAGCACATTAAGCAATCTACCAAAACAACACAAATACAAGGAACACACAAAAGCTCTATTTATCAGTATCTCGTAAGTCTGATTGGAAAATTCTCGGACACAAGGTGGTCATCTGCAAATATGATGACAATGTTCATTTCAAACTCCACCTTGAAGTTAGTGGCAACAAGGGTGGGGCTTGTGAATAGGCGTGGAAATATCATGTAGATGGGGATGGGCACCCCCCTGCAGACATCACCCTCTGCTATCTGTATGTTCTGGATCTCTGTGGGATCACGGGCGTAGCCTTCTGCACAACCACAAGTCTCCACACGCACAAGCTGGATTTCAATGGATTTTATGGTCTGTTTGCAGTTTTCAACCACTAGTTCGCCCAAAAGAGGTTTTGTGATGCAACAGTCAACGGTTTCTATCCGTCCTTTTACGAGAAATTCCGGAACTGAACCCTGGTTTTTAGTGTTTTCCAGTGACTGGGGTGAAATTTCAAATGGCACTGGTTTGACTACGGCTCGATCCGTCTCATCTTTATATTCGACAATGAACTCCGTGACTTTCTGCACGTCCTTACTGAGTAGAGAACGCTTCATGTCAACTTTCAAGAGATACGTTATATTTACGAAGACACCATGATACGTTTCGTACAACTTCTTGTTCACTTTTGGACGCAGCGGCATCTCGAATGGGATTTCTGTGTTCCCTGCAGGAATTTTCCCCGGTTTTACAAGTTCTGTTGTGTAATTAACTAGCTCAATTGGCTTCAGAGAATTGTAGAAGGCCTCAAACACGCCCACGCTCTTAGCGCTGAGCTGCAAAGTAACTTGCCCTTCCATCGTTAGAAAAAGGCCGCTGTGGCTGATTTCACTTTTCGTGCTAACCACAACAGCTCCTTTCAGAACTTCTCCTTCTTTGTATACTTTACTTGCTTTCTTCAGCTTGATATCTAACGAAACAGCCATCTTAGATGGTTTTAGTCACGTGAATAAGTTGCTAATTTAATTAATTCACTTTAACGACAATAATCATATTTGACTTTCATGGTGCGCATTCTTTAGAATCATAGCCAGTTGTGGATCAACTGTGAACAGCGATGGACAAAAAATCAATTTCGCATCTGAACCCCTTCGACGACGTCGATGATGATGAAGGTGGCGGCGAGGAGGGAGGAGTCTCGGGAGGGGGAGGGCCGACCCCAATTTCATTAGTGCTACCAACGCCGCTTGACGTTCCCCGGCACTGGAAGGCCATCTCATACGCGCTCGAAACGTCCCAGATGGACCGTTTCGTCCTGGACACAATGCGAGAACACTTTGCCGCCATAGCGTGGCTGGTGGGTGACGAGAAGCCAGAGTCTAGCGGAGGGATGGGAGCCGGCTTGGAATACCTGTTGAATGAGAACGCCGTAGAGAGAGCGTATCTGTTCATAACGCGGCAGAAAGCCTTTGGAACGGAGGCTCGCATCATTCTGCTCAAATTTTTCAGCGAACTGTTCGCAAGGTCCGTCCAGCCGGTGCTGATACACGAGCAGATCCTACGACCGCTGAACAGGCTGCTCCGCTCGTGCGAAGGTGTGGACAGCAAGGAGCTGTGCGACGCCGTAGTGTGTGTGGTGCACAGGCTGTGCATGATGATCCAACAGACTAACTCCTTGCTAGACCTCTTCTTCACGGACTCGAAGGTTCAGCAACAGTCCAAGTTCTTTGTCTTCACCCAGCTGATACCCCACATGCATAGCAGTGGGGACGCGGGGAAGATGGCCAGGGATGGCCTCCTCCTGTGTGTGTCCTTGGCTGCACAGCTGTCTACCTCTGACCTAGGAGCCTTCATTACCTCTGACAGCAACTTCTGCCAGGTGTGTGTGTGTGTGTGTGTGTGCATGTGATGTATGTGTGTGGACCTCAGTTTCTTGGCTGTGCTGTGTGTCTGGTGTGCTTTATATCCCACGTAATCAGATTGTATGGTTTAATTGTTTGGATATTCTGTGAAACTGTACGTGACCTCTCATCCTCACAGAGGTGGTTACAAACCTCAGAGTAACCCTTTGATGACCAGGATAACTGGCTCTATAGATTAGAATTTATAACCCATGTTGGCTGAATTATGATAAAATACTTTACTGCAGGTGCTGGCCACAGGTCTCAGTGCCCTCTACTCTGAGCTCCCCACATCAGTGGAGATAGTGGTGGACGAGTGGCAGTCACCCTTACCCGTTATCGAGGCCTCAGTTCCCCAACTGCGCAGGTTCATACAATCCCTGGACTTCTGTAATTCTGTACTCCAGGTCAGCCCTTGCCAAAAGCATCTGTTAATGATCAGGCCCCCTGTTGTGTTACCCCCTATACCCCTTGTGTTGCCCCCCATAATGATCAGGTCCTCCTTGTTACCCCCTGTAATGATCAGGTCCCCTGTGTTGCCCCCCATAATGATCAGGTCCCCCTGTGTTGCCCCCCATAATGATCAGGTCCCCCTGTGTTGCCCCCCATAATGATCAGGTCCCCCTGTGTTGCCCCCCATAATGATCAGGTCCCCCTGTGATGCCCCCCATAATGATCAGGTCCCCTTTGTTGCGCCCCCCCCCCCCATAATGATCAGGTCCCTGTTTTGCTCCCCAGGTGGCCCCCAAGGTTGTACGTTGCAGTGTGCTGACTCTGGTGAAGGAAGGATTCTTGGCCCAAGTGTTGGGACCTGCATTGCTGCAGGTTAGAACTGAATGCAATGACTTGCCTTTATTTGTTTGTGTGTGTGTGTGTGTGTTGTGTGTTAGGTATGTGTTAGTGTGTGTGGTGTGTGTGTTGTGTTTGCGTTAATGTGTTAAGGTGCGTTTTGTGTGTGTGTGTATGTATATTATATGTCTTGTGACCACACACTACAGAGCTCTGTGGAGAGTGCTACATTTGCTACTGCATATCTCACCATCTTCATCAAACACATCACCAACCCGCAACTCATGAGGGCATTCTTGTCCTATCTCTTCATGGATGACTGTGATGGTAGGTCTGTGCTCAAGACCCTGATAGAGAGCGTGGAAAGCACTGACACCAAGGTAACCTGTAAGAGCATTCTCTGCCGGTCCATCGAGCATTTGTACCTCCTCCCCAGCTGTGTTGCGTTGCCATGGAGCTCTTCTACTCTGTGGTTGACCTTTGCTGTGAGGATGTGATGCTACTGCTCGTCTTAAAGTAGGTTACCACTTCATGGGTGTCAGGCTAACAGAGCTATTTCACATTCAACCACTCTCAAAGTACTGATGCACGTGCTAGCATATGTCATATCGAAGGTTACAATAGTGAAATCATGGTAACATATGTCATATCGAAGGTTACAATAGTGAAATCATGGTTAATTTATTGTATTCGATTTGATGCACACACTGCAAGGAATGGCAGTATTGTCATGGAGCAACACAGTATATAGCAACACACTGTATTAAACATTGACAAGGGCCAATTCTAGTTGAACTGGCCTTGCAATGACCATCCACACACTCAGGAACTCTTCAATTATGTGGTTTGTTTGCATGGGCTGTAGTTCTCTTTCGAATCTCATTTGTGTAAATGAATTCTGAGCTCTATTGTTTACCTCCTCCCCACTCCATCACCACGTGAACCCTCCTCCCCACATCTTTACCATTTGTACCCTCCTCCCCGCTCCTGCTCCCCAGGTATCTTCTCACGGGTGCCCATGTGATGCCAAACCAGCTCAAGAGCATAGCCTTGTCAGATGTGTACTGTCAGGCAGCCAAACAGTACCTGCAGCTCATCCCTGTGGCATGTCTCAATGCGGAGGCCCTGTACCTTGACACAGTCAAGCGAGCGCACTCTCCAGACAGCGGTCGTGTGGCTAGTCCTCCTCCTTCCACCACCTCCTCCTCCCCCACTCCCTCCCTCACCATCGAGAGGCTCTCCACTCCCTCCATCCCCACCATCACTGGACCTGCCTCCACGAACCCTTTCGACGTGCCTCCTCCCCCTCCCTCCTCTTCTTCTGGTAGGCCACGCAGCGGCAGCAACAGCTCCTGCAGCAGCCACACCAGTCTATCAAGTGTCACTAACCCCACCCCCACCACCACCATCTCACAAGCCCACAGCGCTGATGAGGTGCAGAGGCTGGTGTTTGAGCACGTCCCCCTGGAGGTGGCCTACTTTGCTGCCTTGGAGGAGGCCCAGGGAGCCATCGAGACCTGTGCCTCCAGGTGCAGAGGCTGGTCTAGCCGGTACGACATGTGCACTGGTGGGCCTGGGCACCCCAGGAAGGAGGCTGAAGGGGTTGGCAAGGGGGGAGGTGACCTTGATGGTAACCACGATTATGGTAGCGTGTTCCGCTCGCGGTCTGCAACTCTGTCCCAGACGGGTCGGATGCAGAATGAGAGCAGACTGCATCCCTCGATGAATGGTAACCATGGTGATGGGGGTGGGCCCTTGGCGAGGACGAGCAGCTTCAGCAGGTCGTCTGGTGTGTCTCCGGTTAGAACGAGGAAGCTTGCAGAGTTGAAGTTTGACGAGGACAAAGCTGGGCCGTTCCTTAAGGTCCTCTTTGAGAGATTGATGAACATGTTGACCCAACTCCCTGCAGTGAACCTTGTGCTCACCAGGCTGGTCGCACGTCTGGCACACTACCCTCAGCCATTGCTGCGCTCCCTGCTCCTCAACCATCAGCTTGTCCTGGTCTCTGGGGTTCCAAACCTCTTCACTGTAAGGAGACGTCTAAGGGGGCTACCTCTAAGGGGGCTACCACTAAGGGGGGCTACCTCTAAGGGGGCTACCTCTAAGGGGGCTACCTCTAAGGGGGGCTACCTCTAAGGGGGGCTACTACTAAGGGGGCTACCACTAAGGGGGCTACCACTAAGGGGGGCTACCTCTAAGGGGGGTGCCGATAAGGGGATTACCGCTAAGGGGATTTGCTTGCATTAAACTGCCTGATCATGTATGGGGGTGGGAGGGGGGGGGGGGGGGACGGGGGGTGGGAGGGGGGGGGGGGACGGGGGGTGGGAGGGGGGGGGGGGGATGCAATTCAGGTTAGCGGTGTCACACATGGAGCCCTTAGGAAACAATGGCAATTGTGTTAAGAGAGTGTGAGGGACTTTAAAAGGTCCGCAATTGTGTTAAGAGAGTGTGAGGGACTTTAAAAGGTCCATGTACCCATCACAATTACCCTCAGTTATATCATTGTAAGCATGGGTGTGTGTGTCAAGTAATAGTAAATAGTAATACACTACAATTATTTTTTTTTTAAAGAAATAAATAAAGTTCATAAACTAAGGTGCCTCTGCAGACCTCGAACCTCTAATACACATGATAGCTGAGAGTTAAGTGTGTTAAAGGGGTGTGGTGTTAGGGGTGTGGTCTAAGGGTGAAGCACGTGGCGGTAGCCTTGAATACTCTTGTTGCTTTACAGGTTTTGCAGTCCATCAAAGTTAGTATTGACAGCAGCTGGAGGTCTGAAGAAGGGCTGGAGGTGAGACTGTGTAGAGCCAGGAAGACCATGGTCTACTGGTCCAAAGTGAGGAATGAGCAGGTGGAAGAGTCCATCGGAGCACAGATTGTGGCTGAAGCCAGACAGCTGAAGAAACAGTCCTCGATAGCATCTGGACTTGTGGAGGAGGGGCAGAAAACCAAGGCACCTGCAGCCAGTGGTCAGGAGGACAAGGGACCAGTCATTGCTACTGGCAGTCCAAAATTGCAAAGAGCTGGGAAGAAGAAGAAAAAGGCATCAACGAATTCGTTGTTTGCAATGATCATCTTTCAGGAGTTTCTTCGCGAGTTGGCAACAATTTCACAGCAACATGCTTCCTTGTACCCTTGTCTACTCACTTTAAAATCAGATCAAATCGATTTTTGATATACATGTACGTGTGTGTATGTGTGTGTGTGTGTGTGTGTGTGTGTGTGTGTGTGTGTGTGGTGTTTGTTCTTTAAAAGAATACGTTGTACTACGTCAAAAGTATTGAACATGGCCTTTGCGTTGATTCATCGCGGTGTTAGTACAGCGGCAGAGTTCCTCTACTAAAAGTGTTATTGTAAGAAAAACCTGTCAAAGCATTGATATTGCAGGGGATAATCTAATAATACCAATGAGTGACGTCATGAAGCCTTTCCGCGGCCGTCACGGCTGGACACTAGGTTTATAATTAGACAATACGGTATAAGCCACTAAAGCTGTAATGTTCGTACCTCATTACAGATGTATTTTTTGGCGAGCTATATACCACACATTTTGTAAGCAATTCCATTAAAACAAAGAGCTCCCGCACACACCCTACCAGTCTATTAAACAAAACGATCAACGCGCAACTTTGATTAATAGTTATGCGCAGCCCGTTTTTAAGCCCATGCAATTTTGGCGGGTCTACTTCAAGCTTTGTGTACGACCGAACTAACCGACAGAACAAGACGGTAAGCAAGAACACTCAACAACACACATGGGAGAGCATATATATGATGTTCAGAACTAGCCAACCTTTTTTTTAAACACCGAATTGGACATGAGTATTTTTATGAATAATAGGTGTGGCTTTGGATGGAGCACCACATAACGAAAGTCAAGGAGCGTTGCAGAGTGTGTGGTCGCTTCTTGGTGGAGGCTAGGGAAAAGAAAACAAGGAGCTCATACATCTGCCAAGAGTTTGCAGCTGATTTGTACACTGTTTTTACTATTAACACCAGCAATGACATAGTTAACACTCACCCTCCTTGCTTCTGCTACCATTGCAAACTGGTGCTGGATAAATGCCTGCTACATGTAGCACAAGATCAGCAGCAGCTCACACCATTCAGAAGCATAGTCCCTTTTGAGTGGAAGCCACACACTGCAGTTGACTGTGGGGTATAGTAGTGAATAAATACACATTTTTAAAAAACATTCCTGTTCACTTTTTTTTTTCTTAATTACATTCAGATCTGCCATCCTAACCCACTGAGGGATAAAACATCACCACCTTGTGGTCGCCCAGCCACACACAGCCCACAGAAGATCATTGCAGGCATTCGAGCAATAGCCCCTCCCACTGAATCCTTACAGGATGACCACTTACTGGGCAGCTCCAACAATCCAGCAATCCTGGAGCAACTGCAGTGTCCCATATGCCTGAAGATTTTACACCAGCCTCTGGAGCTCCCATGTAGGGCACTGGTGTGCACTGCCTGTCTGATCGAGTGGTTCAAAGTGTTCAATTGTAGTGGGGTCAAGTGTCCATGCTGCTTCCATGACACTCCAATAACTGCACCCCAGTTAAAGGCAGCACCACTATTGATCCAGACACTGTTGAGGGACATAGTACTCCAGTGTCAAACCTGTAGGAAGGACATTAAGGCTTGCGAGTATGGCACACACCAGTGCAATGGTGAATCAACGAAGGCTGACCTGCAGACAGCATTTCGTGTGCTCAGAAGGTTGGCTTCCCGCACTCCCTCTCAGCCAATTACGATTCCCACTGGAGGAACAGTTAAGCATATTATCAATTCCATGACATCATAATAATACACATGTACGGTTCTACAGACATTTCCTCTTCTCAAGCAAAAGAAGAAAATCATCGTTGGGGGCGGAGCTAACATGCCGATATTGCAACGCTGGCTCCGGAGTTGAGATTCATAGCTACAAGCAGGGCTGACAGGGGCGGGCCGCAGCATCATTGGGCAGAAAAAAAAGAAAGAAAGAAGAGTGAGCATGCCAGGTAACCAGGACGACGAGACGATTAAAGTTGGCTACATGATAAAGAAATCACAAGGGAAGTCTGCCATTGGAGCTACCAACTTCAAAAAGCGTGTGTTTGTGTTGACGCGCACTCGACTTTCGTATTACGATGGCACCCCTGAGGTAAGCGATTTTCTAGTATTCCGAGCTACATGCTTTCACTCCACACACTATGCGCTATGTTGGATCACTTTGCGCGTGCTTCAGCGATACGCTAGAAGCTACGATGCAAACAAACATACACACGCATGTGTACGTCGTACAAGGGGCGCCTCCCCCTGCACTCGCTAATTAGTTCATCCTTTACACAAAACAACTTCTTAAACTTGCAAACTGAGTCGCGTTCTTATTACCCTTGCCTCCCCTCCAGAAAAGAGGCAATTTGAAAGGGTTTGTCGACCTCAGCAAAGTGACCGTGGTCGAAAAAGTTGTGGACACCGCGTTCGACAAACCTTCTCTGCAGGTAGGAAACGACGACCATGTCTGCAAGCATGTCAGATAATGGTGCTTGTAGTTGGTTACATTCTTAACGCTGGGACAGTGTCACACGTTGGAGACTTCTGTAAACCCACAGCAAAAAAAAACAAAAAAAAACAAAACGTCGAATCATTCTTGATTTGCAATTTACATTCTAGTACAAAATGTATACATCAGGTATGTAAACACTTTGTACCAGAATGTAAGTGATCAATTGCAAATCAATTGATTCGACGCTTTTTTTTTTTTTTTTTTTGCTGCGCATCGAAGAGGAAGATAGCATGTGCGGATACACTTAGTGTTGCACGTAAATTAGGACCTAGTGTGTACATATGAGAGATGAGCACAAACAAAAAGGGAATTGTATAATAGCACAACATACACAGTAAAAGCCAACTGTGCAAAGCACGGACTAATGGCTGCATGGTCAACAAAAATCGATTTAACGAATAATGATTTCATCTTACTACGTCTCAATCATTTCTAGATCACCCATGATGACCTCACACTCTACATAGTTGCCAGGTCAGTGGAGGAGCAAGAGGAATGGATAGATTTCATCAGACACTGTAAGTAGCACTGGGTACCCCCACCATATTACCCCCTCCTCCTCCCCAGACTGCAACAGCTCCATGCTGCAAGGCAAGTATCATCCTGGAGTATTTACTAGCGGCAAGTGGACATGCTGCGAGCACAAGAGCAAGCACTCTCAAGGATGTGCAGACACCTCCATCAGGACACAGTCATCTGCACTGACACTCCCAATGCAAGCGCCTAGCAGAGGCCACACAAGGAGTATTACATCACCAGTGGTCAGTTCACCAGGTAACCAACGTCTCAATCAGAACCCAAAAGTAACTACTGTATGTCACACACACACACACACACACACACATACACACACCACACACACACACATACACACACCACACACACACACCACACACACACCACACACACCACACACACACACCACACACACACACATACACACATGCACATTCACACATTCACACACACACACTACACACACACACACACTACACACACACCACACACACACACACACACCACACACACACACACACACCACACACACCACACACACACACACAGATGCAGCAGCAATCAGCCACACATCATCTCGCGATCTTGTAAATCCACACAGCATTCAGTTAAAGAGAGGTGGAGGCTCTGTACCAACCATCGTGGTGAGTACTAGCTTCCTAGTGACATAGCACACATACATCTGTATTCCACACACACCACACACACCACACAACACACACACCACACAACACACACACCACACACACACCACACACATCACCACACCCCACACACCACACACACCACACAACACACACACCACCACACACCACACACCACACACACCACCACACACACCACACACACCACACACACATCACACACACCACCACACACACCACACACACACATCACACAGAGACCTCCAGTGGCACCTCCAGACACCTCCTTTGAAGTGGTTGCGTGCTTTGATTACAAAGGAGAGATTAATGACCTTGCATTCAAAAAGGATCAGATCCTGACTGTGTTTGATGACTCCCAGCAGCACTGGTGGAAGGCACGAGACGCCAATGGGTAAGCCACACCCCCACACCCCCACACACCCCACAGTACTGGAGACACCAATGGGTAGCACATTGGGGCATTGTCTAGGCAACGATTGGTATATGCATGTTGCAGCTGTGTTGTGACTTCACCTCAACTGTGGTCCCATAGAAATGAAGGCAGCATACCAAGCAATTATGTGAAAAAAAAGCAGGGTCTGGAAAATGAGGAGTAAGTCAAAAATGTAGATGTGATGTGTGATGTGGTGTAGGTGTGATGTGTGGGTGTGATGTAGGTGTGATGTGTGATGTGGTGTAGGTGTGATGTGTGATGTGGTGTATGTATGTCATATCTCTCTCCCCCTCCCCTTCAGATGGTACTTTCCTGACATGTCTAGAGTATCAGCAGAGACAGCGTTAAAACAAGATGTTAGTTATTATACATTATTAATGACATCATTGCTATGACTGCTGTGTGCATTCATAACTTACTTTATTGGGACTAAGCTGCACATACCCATTAATAATTATCCTGAATGCATTTATAACTAATATTACTATACCTGTACTTTCTTCAGGGAAAGGAAGGCTGTTTTGTTATCAGAAACTCGTCCAGAGAGAAATCCTACACACTCTCGCTCCTGTAAGTAGTTTGATTTTACATGTGCACATATATGTGCGTGTACGTGTGCGTGTATATGTGCGTGTATATGTGCGTGTACATGTGCACATATATGTACATCTTACCACACACAACAGACGCGACAATCTAGTCAGACATTACCACATCAAACAAGACGAGGCCAAAAGGTACTTTATATCAGAGAAGCATGTCTTCTCCTCCATCAGAGAGCTTGTCGACTACCACAAGCTAAACAGTGCAGGTAAGATCTATAGGAAGTGGAGGTGCCTGGGGAGGAGGAGGTATTTGGGGAGGAGGAGATATCTGGGGAGGAGGAAGAGTAGTGGAGGTGTCTGTGGAGGAGGGCATGTGGAGGTGCCTGGGGAAGAAGAGGTACACAATGCAGGGCTGCTTTTACTTTGAGGGTTAATTCCCTTCAGGCCTTTCAACCAGGTTAAGAAAGCCACCATCTAGTATGGCAAATTCAGCGCCTGCACCAGTCTTTGGTAAGCAGTGTGTGTGGGGTGTGTGGGGAGGGTGTGTGTACAGTGTGTGGGGATGGTGTGTGGGGAGGGTGTGTGGGTGTTTGCACTGGTGTGTGGGGAGGGTGTGGGGAGTAGGGTGTGTGGGGAGAGTGTGTGGGATGGGTGTTTGTGGGGTGTGTGGGGTGTGTGGGGAGGGTGTGTGTTATAGCAACACTGCCTACATGTCTATTTACACATTCAGATGAAGCATGGGAGATCGACAAAGGTGATTTAGAGCTTGGAAGGGAACTGGGAAGTGGCCAGTTTGGGGTAAGTATCACACTGGGCTATGGATCCTTCCTCCTTCCAGGAAGTGGGTATAAATGCTTGGGGTGGGGCAAGATGAAGATCTAGTAGACATAAGAATGAAATAAGTGCAAATCAGAAGGGTCATTATCATGCCTAGTAAGGTCACAAGGTCATTGCATTGTAAGGTCACACGGTCATTGCATTGTAAGGTCACACGGTCATGGCATAGTAAGGTCGCTCAGTTATTGCATTGTAAGGTCACAAGGTCATAGCAGTAAGGTCACGAGAGTGTAAGTTTTACCCTTGTGGGTTGGGTTTGTTGTCGCCATACCAGAGATCAACTCTTGATGACCTTTACACAGCGAGTTGTTGCAGGGAAGTGGAAGACTGTTGATGTGGCCATTAAAATGATGAAAGAAGGTGCAATGAACGAAGATGATTTCATCGCAGAGGCCAAAGTGATGAAGTACGAGGAACCAACACAACAAAGTTAATAATTGATTAATGCCTCCCTCCCCCCCCCCCCTAAAAAAAGACAATTTAAACATGACAATTTGGTGCGTCTATTTGGAGTGTGTACAAAAGACGGTCCTATGTTCATTGTTACTGAATACATGGTCCATGGTAAGTACCCTCACCAACTCCATATCTGTCTATGGATGCACCCCAATCCTCCTCCAGGCAGCTTGCTTCAATACATCCGCTACAAGAGAGACATTCTAAAGATGACAGACACACTAGTGGACATGGCTGTGCAGATATGTTCAGCTATGGCATACCTTGAGGTCAATGGCTTCATTCACAGAGACTTGGTAAGTTACTGTGAGAGCATGCACACACACACACACACACACACACACACATACACACACACACACACATAATCACAGCTAGATTATACTCAGGCCGCCCGAAACTGCTTGGTTGGTGAGAGAAACATTGTGAAAGTGGCGGACTTTGGACTGGCCAGGTTTGTGACCGACGATGAATACACAGCTTCAGAAGGGACCAAGTTCCCCATCAAGTGGGCGCCGCCTGAAGTCATTACCTATGCCAAATTCAGCAGCAAGTCAGATGTTTGGTCGTTTGGTGAGTGCATGTAGTCAAATGATGTTGTGAATGTATATGATGATCACACGGATGCATGGTGATCACATGATGATCACACGGATGCATGGTGATCACATGATGATCACACGATGCATGGTGATCACATGATGATCACACGGATGCATGGTGATCACATGATGATCACACGGATGCATGGTGATCACATGATGATCACACGATGCATGGTGATCACATGATGATCACACGGATGCATGGTGATCACATGATGATCACACGGATGCATGGTGATCACATGATGATCACACGATGCATGGTGATCACATGATGATCACACGGATGCATGGTGATCACATGATGATCACACGGATGCATGGTGATCACATGATGATCACACGGATGCATGGTGATCACATGATGATCACACGGATGCATGGTGATCACATGATGATCACACCGATGCATGGTGATCACATGATGATCACACGGATGCATGGTGATCACATGATGATCACACGGATGCATGGTGATCACATGATGATCACACGGATGCATGGTGATCACATGATGATCACACGGATGCATGGTGATCACATGATGATCACATGGATGCATGGTGATCACATGATGATCACATGGATGCATGGTGATCACATGATGATCACATGGATGCTGGTGATCATATGGTGATCACATGGCACCATAGGAGAATGAGATCAGAAGGTGTACGCTCGCTAATGTAGTGTCTGACTTGCGCATGCTTTCATAGTATGCAAATAATTTAATAAGGCCTTAGAATGGTCCAGTACTCAAAGAAGGTAGTTTCTATATGGGCACACAGATCTAACATTTCTAATTATTATTTCTTCTATGCCAATGAAGACAGAGCACATGGGTCACATGATGGGTCACATGATGGGTTCTGCACTATAGGTATACTCCTTTGGGAACTGTGGACAGCAGGGAAAACCCCTTACCCTACCTTCTCAAACTCACAAGTGCTGGATCAAGTATGTTACCTAGACAAGAGGGAGGATGGGAGGGGAGGGTGGAGTGAACGAGTGAGGTGGGAGTAGGGTAGACTGAGTGCCTCTCGGTCTGCTTCCCTCCCTCAAGGTGCTGATAGGTTACCGCCTTGACCAGCCTCCAGGTTGTCCCCAACAGATATATGATGTAATGTTTTCCTCATGGCAGGCGGTAAGTCCCCCACACACCACTTCTGACCACAGCTACTGCAGCAGACAATATATAGTTAACCCCTTCCTCCCTGCAGACAAATATATAGTTAATCCCTTCCTCCTACAGACAAATATATATTTAACGCCTTCCTCCCTACAGAGCCCTGAGGCCCGTCCATCATTTAAAGAACTATTAGCATCTCTCAAACAGTTGCTGGACTACAGCGACGCAACTGAATGATTCTCTGTGCAGTGTCTGTCCAAAGTGTCTGTACATAGTGTACACAATTGTGTGTGCAGTGTCTGTGCGGTGTACATGTGTGTGCGTAGGATTTGAAACTCATAGAAGTGCTGCCCATTGTATTGGAAATTGTGTAGTAAGTCACACAACGGTATCAACACAAACAACTTGTGCACACACACACACACACACACACACACGCACGCACACACACACACACACACACACACACACACACACCCCCCCCCTAACAGTGCTATCACATTCCTCCTGTGATCACTGAACATCACAGCTGATGCCTGCAGGATGGGACATGATGACTCAGCCACACACAATGCATACCTCCTGTTCCTAGATGACTCAGCCACACACAATGCATACCTCCTGTTCCTAGATGACTCAGCCACACACAATGCACACCTCCTGTTCCTAGATGACTCAGCCACACACAATGCACACCTCCTGTTCCTAGATGACTCAGCCACACACAATGCACACCTCCTGTTCCTAGATGACTCAGCCACACAAATTGTGGTGCTTTGCCAAAAGTTTCCCCCTACACATCTTAGAGGAAGGAATCAAAAGGAAGCCTTTGAAGGACAAGCACACAAGGAAAGAGTACATAGTTTAGAGTATAGCACAGTCGTGAAAACAAGTCATCACCTCCCTCAGCCATCACCCTCCTCCCCAGCCATTACCTCCTCCCCACAACACAAAACCTACTTCTGTGTTAACAAGGAATCAATTCCATTACAAACAGCATATCCAGCCCTCCAACCAATAGGATGGGCCCACCAGAAATATGGCACTGGTGGACTACACACAAGCACACAACACATCACCCCGACCTCTGAAATAAAAGTTCACTCGTGAGTTCCACTCAGCTCTCAAGCCAGGCTGGAGTGTCTCTACTGCGGTAAGACGCTTGCTTTGTCCTGAAGTCTGCGAGTATGGGCTCCAGCGCTGTGTGTCCACCAGCGTAGTAGGCTGCAAAGGCTCTGAGCAAGATGGCCATCTGGTTGTGCACCACCTTCAACTAAGGAATGCCAAAGTGTAATGGGGTAGGTCTGTCTCGCCACCCTCATGCCTGCACACACAGAGAAACTAGTTACATGTTATGTACTGGTTGGCATGGGTCACACGGGGAGAGCCATGTGTTACGGTGATGGACATGGTGATGGTAGTGTCTGAATGCACACAATCACTACAAAATCACTACCTCTCACCACACACAATCACTACCTCCCACCACACACAATCACTTACTCCCCACACACTATCCCAATTAGCACTTCAACGCACCTTATTTTCATCCAACAGTTTCAGCTTGATGTCCACATCATGGTGCAGTTGTTCAAACCTGGCCTTGTGCTTCTCAAACTCAGCAGTCGCCGGCTCTATACGGAGGACCGCGGTGGGATTCGTTTCCGCCTGTTTTTTCAACGACTCCAGCTCTGCCCTGTACGCGTCATAATTGAGGCGCGCCGACTCGTACAGCTTCACGGTGTGGAGAGTGTCCTCCATGGTTTTGGAACACATGGTTTGGAAACCGGAGACGAAGTGCTTTACGGCTGCGAGGAGTCCTTCCCCCGCGCGCGCCAAAGTCTTCTGGGCCTCCGAGTTGCTGCTGAACTCATTGTGCAATTCCGTGGTGCGCACACTTAGAAACGCGAACTGCTCTGCCAAGGCTTTCTGTATCTCGATCACCTGAGTGAAATGCATCTTGAACTGACTGGCCAAGCCAATGAGTTGGGAGTACTTCCGTTGCGTATCACGAAGCGAGTCAATTCTCGCTTCCAGAGAGGTGTCTACAGTACGTACGCCGCTGCCCAATTTCTCGGACACGAACTGTTTTGTGATTTTGATTTGATGGGAAGTCCATTCCTTAAAGGTTCCCCGCGACGAGACTCGGGGCCTGCCCTGAAGTTCTGCGCCCTCTATCTGATGGATGTCGCCTACTTGCTCCCCAGGTTGCTCAGGCGGTACTTCACCGTCGAATTTCAGTACAGGTTTCTGCCCCTGTTTAGAGCTCTCCGACTCTCCCAAGTCCACAGGTTGCAGATATGTGTCACCACCTTCAACCGTATCTCCGAGCGTACTTTCCGCCATTATCTATATAACATCTAATACGCCCGCGCGCACTTTTAAAGTCATGACGACATGAACATGAATGTCAGCTGATTTAAATACCAAAAAATAAAAGAAACAAAAAAAAAAAAAAAAAAAGACAATGCGTGTCCGTGTATATTTTTTTCCGATTGCCAGCCACCAGGACATAGTGGTCTCGGTCCCAGACCGCAGCTGCGGATGATTACATCACCGCGACGCGTACGGTGATGTAATCACCCGCAAATTCAATTTCCAAAATGGCACCCTACACCAGAGATAATATATAGAGGGATTGGAAGCTAGATAATTAACACCTAATTAACACGGGCAATCCTAGCTAGGGCATACACGTTAAGGCATACAATAGCTATATATACACTTCTCCATCTAAGTATTCAGTTTTTTTCTCAGTGCCTTGGCCTTCTGCAGATTCTTAATCTGCACTGATTTGTAACGTTCTATCCATGCTGCGGCATGTGAGAAACCTCGAATGCAAATCCACTTCTGCTCTGGGTTCATGGCCGTTATGCTGCATAAAGTAAGTGGGTTGATGGACGCTATAACCCATGGTGAAGGGAGAGTTATCTTCAACAGCTGCAGACGAGCATCAAGACGCTCAGATGTTAACAACGTGCCACATGTGAAGCAGAAAGGGAAAAGGAAACTATGGCTTTCAACAATTCTGATGAGTTGCAGTCAGTAGTAGTCCTGGAAGTGCTAGGACAGGCGATCGGGGACACTACTGAAAGTCCTGAAGACACATGAATCTCCAGCGCTTGCCGCGGAAGAGACACCACCAGACTTGCATCACCATGGCTTGCTGCATTCAGCGTATTTACGACTGCGATTTTCTTCCCATATAGTGCACCTTTGGAAAAGCATGTACAGCGTAAATACAGCGATTTAGTGGTCAATGTGGGCCTTGGGCGACTCGAATCCACCCCTTTTGACAAGTTCGGAGGTGCGATTCGCACTAGTATGCATAGTACCATTGCATTGAATGGCGCACGTGATGAGTTTCCAATCCCTCTATATAATTGCCTACACCTGACACAGGTAGGAAGGAATACAGCCACTCTCCATTCTATGTGCTTCTCCGTAGGAGAAATTCAGCCGACGACCGGGGCCCGGGGCAAAAATGTTTTCTGGACCCCTATATTTAGGTTTGTAATTGCAGGCCCGGCGGCGCACTCCGACCAAGGTCCGGCCAAGGGGCGTGACTATAGAGTACAAGCGCAGAATGGCCTGGGCAGCGCCAGCGAGGGGGTATATCCCTATGGGAGAGAGGTTGAGATTAGTGACCTGTTATATAAATTCTTAACTCAAAGGCGCAAGGCTAGCAGCTTAAAGAATCACTTACTACATCAAAGTTTACCACTAACTTAATCAGTTGGAAAATAAAACCCAGCCGGAGGGGAAGGCCCGACCCCGTGCCCCCCCCCCCCCCCCCCCCCCCCCCCCACCATCTCGTAGTCGCTGGGGAGAATTCTTATTCAAATTGAGTGGCACTACCCCTAAGTCAACAGAAGCCAGTTAGAACGGCTGCGAATTCACTTTCGGTATCGAGTATTCTGATCGTGAAATCAATTCGTTTTTTCTTGCGTGCCTCTCAAATCATGCGGACAGACTAACCGACTATAGTACTTCATACATCATGACACCATACTTTATACCTTTATTCATACATTATTACCATTGTGCATGTACGTGTATTGTGCTTTGTGTGAGTTCTGAGGAAGCCCTTTGAACGAGCTATCATGTCACAGCTACAGTATCTGGGCAACCTTTTTACGTATCGCTCTGCCTGCAGCATTTGATAGAGCCTGTAGAGCAGAACCAACTATACATGGATCTCTGCTGACAACTTTAAAGCACGCACAAGTAAGGCAATTGCGTGACAGTGGTAACCTTGCAACTGTAAAGGTTCATTAGTCTCGTCCCCAGTCACATTTCGCGTAACGGATTTGGGGGTGCTCTCACAGACTCATGGTTACGATCTATTTACAATACTATGTCGTCACCGTAATGAAGCATTCCTCAGTCTCTTAGCTGTATAGTCTAGTGAGATTATAGATAGATAATAGTAATCTCACTACATTACGTCTACCCAATTAATGCGCGTACACCGTAGGCATGCGGACTCATCCATCATGATGAACGATGCGTATTCGCCATAGGCTAGGTTCACGAAGAGAGGGATGTATTTACTTGACGTTAAAAGTGGGTTTCCCCCTCGCTGTCAACCACAGAGTCTGTCGGAAAACGGAAGGCTGATTGTCAACAATTGATTACATTCAGTAGTATTTTGTGCCCCCGTAGCTTTTGTGTTTTGTTAGGGGTAACGCACGTGATGTAATGCGGGGGTGTGGCACAGAACATCCTCTTACGTTTTTCACAGCGATTTATCCCATATTACAAAAAACATAGCGTTGATATGCCGGGCAACCAAAGTGGCGGTGCAGAGGGCGATGTAGAACTCAAGGTTGGCTACATGGTAAAGAGATCGCAGGGAAAGTCTACCCTCGGGGCCACCAACTTCAAGAAGCGTGTGTTTGTTCTCACTCCGACACGACTCGCCTACTACGATGGAACCATGGAGGTTAGCGGCACATGTTTGTAAGAAGAAGTGGGTGTTCGAGACTGTAGACTCGAATATCTCTTTGTATCGTGCGGTTTATTGTTGTTGTTCGGAGTGCGTCAGATATGCCCTGTACTCGATGTATAGCCTGCCATTTGGTAATTTGAGTTTGTAGGGAACACAGTGTGAGGTCACAGTTGAGTGAGAAGTCTTCGCTTAGCGTCCATTTGGAATGACGTATTACACCTAGTCATCTGGGTGGTGGGGGGGGGGGGGGGGGGGGGGGGGGGGGGGGGGAGGGGGGGGTCTCTTTGAATACCACGGCAATGTGTGCTGTGCTACTTTAGTCTAGCTGTGTTTTAAGGTCTTGCTGTATGTGTGCATGTGTACTTCTGTGTGTGTTTATGTGTTTGTATGTGTGAATGTGTGTTGTGTGTGTGTGTGTGGTGATCACGTATTGAGGAAATCAACCAAACATGTCACCTTTGTATTTTCTGATGCTCTTTGTGCATGACCCAGTCAGGCATAAGCAGGTGGAGAGGAGTGGTGCAGGGAGGAGGGGATGGTGTGGAGGAGTGCTTGCATGAGGAGGAGGGGCACGTACTAGGATAGGGTGTGTGGTTATGATGTACCTCCTATCTAGAAACGTGGTGGGCTTAAAGGCTATGTGGACCTGAGTCGTGTCAAGGTGATAGAAAAGGTCTTGGACACTGCCTTTGACAAGCCATCACTACAGGTACACTGGAGGGGGCAAAGGGTTAAGTGGATGAATGGGTTTCACAAGGATGGCTAATGAAGGGGATTGTGATGATAGACCAGAGCATAACTGTCCCATGGTGCACACACACTGTCCCATGTGCACACACACTGTCCCATGTGCATACACACTGTCCCATGTGCACACACACTGTCCTGTGTGCACACACTGTCCCGTGTGCGCACACATTGTCCCGTGTGCACACACACTCACATACACACATGCACATACACACATACACACACATACACGCGTACACACATATGTACCACACGTCTACACACACACACACAGCTGGTCCATGGAGAGCTGTTCCTATACATGATAGCCAGTAGCACCTCAGACCAGGAAGACTGGCTAGCCCTCATCAGGCAACGTAAGTGTGTGCACCCCCTGGTGTGTGATGTGTGATGGATGTGCACCTCCACATATGCACATACACATGTACACACTATACATACATACATACATACATACATACATACATACATACATACATACATACATACATACATACATACATACATACATACATACATACATACATACATACATACATACATACATACATACATACATACATACATACATACATACATACATACATACACACACACACATTGCACTTGCACAACACACACACACAAAATAGAATGCAAAGGCAATAGCAGTCTACAAGATATGTTTCATCCTGGTCCATTTGCCAATGGAAAGTGGTCTTGCTGTGATCACAGGAGCAAGCACTCCCAAGGCTGCCAGCGTGCCTTTCACACCCTGCAAGAACAGCCCCCTGTATCCATTCTCCCCCCGGCCGGCAGGGAGATCTGCACTCCCTGCCATTCCCCAGGGCTTTGAGGAACCAGGTGAGCTGGGTGGGGCGTTTCCAGTGGGCAGGGATCTGGCTTCTGACCTATTAGCTGTACATGTTGTGTCCATAACTGCTCAAAGTATGCATACCTCCACCAGGGAAAATGAACTTGCTCTCAACCTAATCTAAGTCACACAGCCACCACACCATCACATCACCATCACTTCCACACCCTCACATCATCACCATCACCTCCAACCCTCACATCACCATCACCACCACACCCTCACATCATCATCACCACCACACCCTCACATCACCCATCACCTGCACACCCTCACATCATCACCACCACACCCTCACATCATCATCACCACCACACCCTCACATCACCATCACCTCCACCCCTCATATCACCATCACCTCCATCCCTCACATCACCATCACCTCCACACCCTCACATCATCACCATCATCTCCACACCCTCACATCACCATCACCTCCACACCCTCACATCATCATCACCACCACACCCTCACATCATCATCACCACCACACCTTCACATCACCATCACCTCCACCCCTCATATCACCATCATCTCCACACCCTCACATCATCATCACCACCACACCCTCACATTACCATCACCTCCACCCCTCATATCACCATCACCTCCATCCTTCACATCACCATCACCTCCACACCCTCACATCATCACCATCATCTCCACACCCTCACAATCACCATCACCCTCCACACCCTCACATCATCATCACCACCACAGCACCCTCACATCACCATCACCTCCACACCCTCAGCATCATCACCATCATCTCCACACCCTCACATCACCATCACCTCCACACCCTCACATCATCATCACCACCACACACCCTCACATCACCATCACCCTCCACACCCTCACATCATCACCATCATCTCCATACCCTCACATCACCATCACCTCCACCCCTCACATCACCATCACCTCCACACCTCCTCACTGCAGACTCCTCCCCTTATTTCATGTGGCAACTCCCCCTGTAGATAACAGTCAAGCCTCTCAACCATTTGTCCCTCCACACATGAAAAATGGCCGCCCATCTTCATCAACCGCAGTAGCTGCACAAAGAACAGAAGCCTCTAGTAGACAGCCACTTCCCTTGCCCCCTCCCGTCCCAGTAAGTCCTGGTGGTCTGGGGACCTAATTCATCCTGGCCCTCATGCCAATGCTACATGAACACACACACCACACCACAACACACAACACACACACACACCACACAAAACATGACACTTAATGCACCCACCACACACACCACACCCAAGGTCAGACCACCTGTAGCCGAGCCACCAAAGGTGACCTTTGAGGTGATGGCATTGTACGACTACAATGGCATAGAGAAGGGTGACCTGCCATTGCAGAAGGGGCAGAAGTTGCTGGTTATTGATAACTCACGAGAGTACTGGTGGAAGGCCAGGGATGCCAATGGGTAAGCCACACACCCCACACACCCCACACACACACACCAATTCAAGTCTATCATAAATTAACATTGCACAATCTATGAGGGTGCACTCAACACAACAGAGCACATCTACACCACACACACATGCACACATGTACACAAGGGAAGCCCCTCCCACAAGCCCATCCCATAGACCCCTGCAGTATGTTTGATCCAATTGTCTTTCTTTCAGCCGTGAAGGATTTGTGCCAAGCAACTATGTGAGAAAAGCAGGCCTTGAATCTGAAGAGTGAGTAGTGATGTAATGGTGATTTAATGGTGATGGTGATAGTGTAGTTGTGATGTGTGATGGTGTAGTTGGTGATTTGTGATGGTGATGGCGTAGTGATAATGGGGTCGGTGACAGTACAAATGGTACATGTCCAGAGCTCTTTAGTCATCACGGTAACAGGGGGAGGGATGGGGTAACTCAGGGGGAGGGATGGGGTAACTCAGGGGAAGGGATGGGGTAACTCAGGGGAAGGGATGGGGTAACTCAGGGGAAGGGATGGGGTAACTCAGGGGGAGGGATGGGGTAACTCAGGGGAAGGGATGGGGTAACTCAGGGGGAGGGATGGGGTAACTCAGGGGAAGGGATGGGTAACTCAGGGGAGGGATGTAACTCAGGAAGGGATGGGGTACTCAGGGGAGGGATGGAGTAACTCAGGGGAAGGGGTGGGGTAACTCAGGGGAGTGGTAACAAAGGGAGGGCATGGACTTGCATCACATGACAAGAGGTACAGTATGTTGAGAGGGAGTGACTATTCTTCTTACCTCCTGCAGCTGGTTCTTCCCAAACCTGTCTCGTGCCAGAGCTGAAGGCTGCTTAAAGACGAGGTAGAACCCCAAAACTTACCCTCCCACCCCACCCACACATTACCCTCCCACCCACACCCACACATTACCCCCCACCCACACCCACACATTACCCTCCCACCCCCACCCCACATTACCCTCCCACCCACCCCACACATTACCCTCCCACCCACACCCCCACATTACCCTCCACACACCCACACATTACCCTCCCACCCACCCACACATTACCCTCCCACCCACACCCCCCATTACCCTCCCACCCACACCCACACATTACCCCTCCCACCACACCCACCATTACCCTCCCACCCACACCCCACTTACCTCCTCCACCCCACACCCACACATTACCCTCCCACCCACACCCACACATTACCCTCCCACCCCACCCACCATTACCCCCCACCCACACCACCCACATTACCCTCCCACCCACACCCACACATTACCCTCCCACCCACACCCACCCTTTCCCTCCCATCCACACCCACCATTACCCCCACACCCCACATTACCCTCCCATTCCACCCTTCCATTCTTTGCTTGGTTAATATTTGCTGAACCTCCTCCCCCAGGGCAAAGAGGGGTGCTTGTGTATCAGGAATTCAAGCAGAGAGAACATGTACACCCTTTCCATATGGTAAGCCCAAATGTACACCCTTTCCATATGGTAAGCCCAAATGTACACCCTTTCCATATGGTTAGCCCAAATGTACACCCTTTCCATATGGTAAGCCCAAATGTACACCCTTTCCATATGGTAAGCCCAAATATACACCCTTTCCATATGGTAAGCCCAAATGTACACCCTTTCCATATGGTAAGCCCAAATGTACACCCTTTCCATATGGTAAGTCCAAATGCATATGGTAAGTCCAAATGCATATGGTAAGCCCAAATGTACACCCTTTCCATATGGTAAGCCCAAATGTACACTCTTTCCATATGGTAAGCCCAAATGTACACCCTTTCCATATGGTAAGCCCAAATGTACACTCTTTCCATATGGTAAGCCCAAATGTACAACCCTTTCCATATGGTAAGCCCAAATGTACAACTCTTTCCATATGGTAAGCCCAAATGTACACCCTTTCCATATGGTAAGCCCAAATGTACACCCTTTCCATATGTAAGTCCAAATGCATATGGTAAGCCCAAATGTACACCCTTTCCATATGGTAAGCCCAAATGTACACTCTTTCCATATGGTAAGCCCAAATGTACACCCTTTCCATATGGTAAGCCCAAATGTACACCCTTCCATATGGTAAGCCCAATGTACACTCTTTCCATATGGTAAGCCCAAATGTACACCCTTTCCATATGGTAAGCCCAAATGTACATGTACCCTTTCCATATGGTAAGCCCAAATGTACACTCTTTTCGTATGGTAAGCCCAATCGGAACAACCACCTTGTTGACAAACAAAACTAACCATTTCTGTGATTGTTGACTATTGTTTTGTAAACATGAATTTTGGGCACCATTTTCGACATTTATGCTCCTCCCCTTCTTCCTGTCCCTCCCTTCTCTAAACCCTCCTCCCCTCTCCTCCCTCCCCTCTCTCCTTCCTCCTCTCTCCTCCCTCCCCTCCCTTCTCTCTCCTCCCTCCCCTCTCTCCTCTCTCCTCCCTCCCCTCTCTCCTCTCTCCTCCCTCCCCTCTTTCCTCCCTCCCCTCTCTCCTCCCTCCCCTCTCTCCTCCCTCCTCTCTCTCCTCCCTCCTCTCTCCTCCCTCCCCTCTCTCCTCCCTCCCTCTCTCCTCCTCCCTCCTCTCTCTCCTCCTCCTCTCTCCTCCCTCCCCTCTTTCCTCCCTCCCCTCTCTCCTCCCTCCCCTCTCTCCTCCCTCCTCTCTCTCCTCCCTCCCCTCTCCTCCCTCCCCTCTCTCCTCCCTCCCCTCTCCTCTCCCTCCTCTCTCTCCTCCCTCCCCTCTCCTCCCTCCCCTCTCTCCTCCCTCCCCTCTCCTCTCCCTCCCCACTCTCCTCCCTTCCCTCTCCCTCCCCTCTCTCCCCTCTCTTCCCCTCTCCCACCCTGACAGCCATGAGGGTCAGATCAGACATTACCACATCAAGCAAGATGAGGCCAGTAAGTACTACATCTCAGAGAAGCACAACTTCCCCACCATTAAGGAACTCATCGAATACCACAAACTTAATGGAGGAGGTGAGGATGAGTACAATCAGTGGTCCTATGAGTGGGCATTTAATGGAAATATCTACCTATTCATAGGCCTGGTGACCAGGCTGAGAAAGCCTCCCTCACAGGCAGCCAATGGACAAGGCCTTGAGCCTTTGTTTGGTATGTGAAGTGTTTGGTGCATTTACCCTGACATCACACCATGACATCATACCCTGACATCACACCATGACATCACACCGTGACATCACACCCTGACATCACACCCTGAAATCACACCCTGAAATCACACCATGACATCACAACATGACATCACACCACAACACACCATGACATCACACCATGACACACCATGGCATCACACCATGACACACCATGACATCACACATGCACACAACATGACATCATACACACAACACACACACACACACCATGACATCACACATGCACACAACATGACATCATACACACCACACACACACACACACACACACACACACACACCATGACATCACACATGGACACAAATGCACACACCACACTCTCAGAGCAAGGCTGGGAAATCGATAAGAATCACTTGGTTCTAGGAAAGGAGCTTGGAAGTGGGCAATTTGGGGTAAGCACCTATCTCCCACACTCCACATGGTTCTTGTCACTCCTTTTAAAGAGATAAGAGCAAATGTCTACACTAGTGCACTTCCTGTCCTGTACACTAACTGATGATCAGTCCGTCTTGCAATCTGTAGTTCCATTTTAGATACACTAGATGCACAATCCCAACTTCATTTTAATGCACACTTTCATACACACATGCACACACATTTCCCCCCTTCCTCAGCGTGTCGTTGCAGGAAAGTGGAATTCGGTGGATGTGGCAATCAAGATGATGAAGGAAGGTGCAATGAACCAAGATGACTTCATTGAGGAAGCCAGAGTGATGAAGTGAGCAAAGCCCCCATGCATGCAAGCTAAATAATTGTTAATAAATTGTACTTTTATAGGAGATTCAAACATGAAAACTTAGTGCGTCTTTACGGTGTGTGCACAAATCGAGGACCTGTCTTCATTGTAACTGAACTGATGGTCAATGGTACATATCTGCCCTTTGCCACTCTGCAAAATGTTACCCTTCCAACTCTCCCCTCTCCCCTCAGGTTGCCTGTTGCAGTATCTTCGTCAGCAGAAGCAGTTAGTGGAAAGAGTAGAGCTGATTCTTGACATGGCTGTTCAAATATGCTCTGCAATGAAATACCTTGAGGCCAATGGCTTCATTCACAGAGACTTGGTAGGAGGTGGGGTGGGAGAGGTGGTCATGTTGTGGGCTGGGGAGGATGGGTGTGGTGTGTGTGTTATGACTTTTTGTGCGTAAACACTATACACAGGCCGCCCGAAACTGCTTGGTTGGTGAGAGAAATGTGGTGAAAGTGGCGGACTTTGGACTGGCCAGGTTTGTGACCGATGACGAATACACAGCTTCAGAAGGGACCAAGTTCCCCATCAAGTGGGCGGCGCCTGAAGTCATTACTCATGCCAAATTCAGCAGCAAGTCAGATGTTTGGTCGTATGGTGAGTGAAAGTAGTCAAATAATGGGCACTCTCATTTTCGATGAGGATGGAACGACTTCTCATAGTCTGGATTGTTGCATCTTATATGCACTAACTGGTCATGTGATGCATGAGCTGGTCATGTGATATATTAACTGGTCATGTGATTCATTAACTGGTCATGTGATGTATTAACTGGTCATGTGATGCATTAGCTGGTCATATTAGCTGGTCATGTGGTGCATCTATTTAACATACCAGGCCTATTTTGGTTTAACCCACAGTGTATATGTGTAAATAGTGACGTGGTCTGTTTATTTTGTTACAGGTCACACACCACTTCTCATTTATCATTCATTACATCATAGAAATGATTTGATAAAGCTAATGAAAATGAAAACAGCATAATGATTTATTCCTTTTCTGTAATAAGTGTTTTGTGTATTTAACTTAATGCCCACTCAGGTATTCTTCAGTGGGAGCTATGGACTGGAGGGAAGACCCCATATCCAACTTTCACTAATCCTCAAGTACTTGATGAGGTCAGTTGTCCCCTTTGGAAAAGGGGATGGGAGGAGGAGGGGGAAAATAAACTTTGCCCTAGGTCCTATAGCCTCTAAAACCAAATGATTTGTAGTACTGGTATCTTGGTTGTACATGTATGTAGTTTCATAGCATTTGCTGGTATAAAGTCCTTATTCTTTTAATGGTCCATGTACCATGATGTTGTGTGTGTGTGTGTGCATGTGTGTGTGCATGTGCATATGTGTGTGCATGGTTTGTATGTGTGAGTGCATATGTGTGTGCATGTGTGTGTATTGTGTATTGTGTACGTGCATGTTGTATGTGTGGGCAGTGCGTGCATGTGTGAGTGCATATTTGTGTGTGTGTTATGGTTGTGTGCGTTGTGATGTGCATGTATACCACAGAGGAAGGGGTTGGGACAGGTGTGTGGAGTGAGGGTGGGAGGGACAGGGGTGTGGAGTGAGGGTGGGAGGGATAGATTATAATATATTTCAATTCCAGGTTCTGATGGGATACCGTCTTGAGAGACCTAAAATGTGCCCAGTGGAGGTGTACCAGTTGATGGGGAAATGCTGGCAAGCGGTATGTTGGTGTGTAACCATGGCAATTGCTCTGAGGACCAGTCGAGTTGCACTGGTCTGTCTTTACAATTGATTTCCCGATGCAGAACCCAGAGTGCAGACCTTCCTTTGGTGAGCTGTACGGTGCCTTGCGTCAGATGCAGGGTGACAGGGATGACTACAGCGAAGCCGCAGAGTGACCGCGAATACATACATGCACCTTTTCGTCCCTCCTCCCCCCCACCCTCTCGCTTGTTGCAATATGGATTCAGACTGCCACCTCACGTTTGTGCACTGCCTCATGTACAGTTTAAGTCATTGCGTGTCTGTGTGTGTGTGTTTAATAGATGTTTGTGTGATACCTGTATGTTATGTGATCTAGTGTCCACTGATAGTTGATTTTATTTTCATCTATAAAAAAATTTTGTTTGTATGTTTAACTCAGGCATGTAAACAATTTCTTTTGTTGTTGTGAGAAATCAACTGCACTTTATTTTGGGGAATTATTGTGAAGGTTTGTCAAGTATTGTGTTTATTCTGTTATGAGGTATGAATTTGGAGTATTGAGAATGAGGAACGGATGGTGAGTGACACTGGTGTTTGGTGGGGTGGGGGCATGAGGAAAGGCTGCTGGAGGGTGAGTTGGGTTGAGGGAGGATAGCAAAAGCGTGGAAAACGAAACTCCAAGATGGTTACAAACGCTTCTTAACACATAGGTTCATTTCAGCAGACAATCATCACAGAGCCATTGGGGAATCAAAGTGGATGTGGAATGTAAAAATTATATACATGCCCCACCCACACCCACACACATACATGCCCCACCCACCCACCCACCCACCCATACACTCACATTAATGTAACTGTGCTTTTAAAAAACTTTTCCAGGAGGCATAAGTATCAAGCGTTACATGGTTTATGGGTTTTCTAAATACTAGGCAATTCAAGATACGTTGAGGGGGCATTTCAACCAGAAACAGATGCCCCTCATCACAATCCTAAGTACAACACTTGACACCAATCAAAAGGGAATAAACACTTGACACCTCATCACAATCCTAAGTAGCACACTTGACACCTCATCACAATCCTAAGTACACAC
>JABACO010000022.1:1309052-1314052 GCA_013339895.1 Ephydatia muelleri
TTAGTGTATTGATACCATTAGAAGATTAGCTTCTAACAGTTGATTGCCATGCATCTGAAATCATATATTTGGCTAGACTAGAAATATATATGGGCCTATGTCATTTCCCTGTGGGAGGAGCATCACACTTTAGTAGCCATTTGATGTGTGAATATGCATCGATGTGTCTAGTGTATCACATAGTTTCCATATGCTGCTCCCTGTCCCCTTATAAGGCATTAACTGACTTCCATAGGAGAGATGCAGGGAAATGCTTATGTCTCGCAAGGAAGAAATCAATCAACAGATGGAGAGTTGTAGTGGAAGTAGTGCACAGTCCTCCTCCCCAGGACGTCCCTCCTTGCGTCCTCTGCTGAGCAGATGGGACAGTGCCCCTCCTTCCAGCAGGGCATTGGTGTTGGATGGGACAACCATTGAGCACATCCTGCCGGACAGAGAAATGCGAGCTGCACTGCTCGAGGTTGTCAAACACTGCAAGTCAGTGCTATGTTGTAGAGTGACTCCATTACAGAAGGTACCTGTATATCTGTGTGTAGGTGTGTTATATGCATATGTGCTTTTACTACAAATAGTTATAACTGTTCAGTAATCTTGAATACTTGGTCACGATTTCAATTGACTTTAGAGGGTCCTGATTTAGTTATGATACATTTATCGTAGTCTTATGCTCAACACTATTTGCCTAGTTATTAAAGAGTACAAAAATAAATCCGCAATTAAGTAGTTTTAATGATTAGTTAATTTGTTAATAAGGTTGCACTTATTTTTGGTTTGCAGTGTACATGTGGACACCCTATGTGTGTGTGTATGTGTGTGTATGTGTGTGTATGTGTGTGTGCATGTGTGTGTGCATGTGCGTATGTGTATGTGTGTGTGTATGTGTGTGTATGTGTGTGTATGTGTATGTGTGTGTGCGTGTGCGTATGTGTGTGCATGTGTGTGTGCATGTGCGTATGTGTGTGTGCATGTGTGTGTGTGTGTAGATGTGTGTATGTGTGTTGTGTGTGTGTGTAGATGCATGTATGTGTGTATAGATGTGAGCTGTTCAGCACAGAAGGTCTGATATAATCTGGTTGTCATAGTAGCCTAACCTGACAGGGTGATCCATTGTTCTGTTCCCCCATAGGCAGAGGTGGTCAGACTGGTGAAGGAGGAGCTTGGTGTCATGACTTTAGCTGTGGGAGATGGAGCTAATGATGTCAGTATGATACAGACAGCAAATGTGGGTGTGGGTATTGCAGGTAGAGAAGGCAACCAGGTAGGAGCAGCTGTGTTTGTGTGTGTGTGTGGTGGTGTGTGTGTGTGTGGTGTGTGTGTGTGTGTGGTGTGTGTGTGTGTGTGTGTGTGTGGGTGTGTATACCACACACTATAGTCCCCTTTTCTGCCCCTCCCCCCCCAATGCAGGCAGTCATAGCTAGCGACTTCTCAATGGCGAGGTTTAGGTTTCTTGAAAGGCTTCTTCTGGTACATGGCCACTGGTCCTACTCTCGTCTAGCTAACATGATGTTATACTTCTTCTACAAGAACGTTGTGAGTTTAAACACCATTTTGAGGATGTGATCACGAGGAAAGAGGTGTTATCCTAACGTTGGTGTGTGTATGATGTGTGTGTGATGTGTGGTGGTGTGTGGTGTGTGATGTGTGTGTGGTGTGTGTCAACAGGCATATGCAGCCGTACTCTTCTGGTACCAACTCTTCAATGGGTTCTCCGCCTCCACCCCCATCGATGGTATCAACCTGATCATATTTAATCTCATCTACACCTCCCTCCCAATCTTGGTGGTTGCCGTGGCCGACCAAGACCTACATGCTGATACTCTTCTGAGAGACAAGTGCTTCTATAAGCAGGGTCAGCAATGCAAGGTGTACACGAGGTGGAGGTTCTGGCTCACCATGCTAGATGCACTGTACGAGAGTGCAGTGGTCTTCTTTATTGCATATGGGGTATGCTCCAATTAGAATACTGTGCTTTGTTAGTGCCCCTTTTGTGTGCTAATCGTGACAGTTTGAACTTTGACTCACATGTAAAGAATGAAAAGAAATGAACCCAGCATTCACACATACACACAACCCTAATGCACCAAGACATCTTTCAAGTGTACATGTGCACATTCAATCAATTCTGAACATACCCACTTTTAGGTCTACTTCAATACAGATGTTGGTGTGGCTGAATTTGGTGTGGTCATAAATTTCTCCATTGTCGTCACAACATCACTTCATCTAGCTTTGGAAACCTTGCACTGGGTAACCTGCTTCATCGTATCTGTTATTGACTACCTTCACACATCTCCACACATGCACACATCTCCACACACACGTGCACACATATCCACATCTCCACATGCACCCTCCACACACACCTCCACACACACCACATATCCATGTACACCTCCACACACACCTCCCCACAGACATGGGTCCATCACCTGATCCTGTGGGGCAGCATCGTTGTGACTTTCATATTCAACATGATTTACATGGCCATTGATACGAAACAGAACACCATTGACACTTACTGGGTACTGTACATGGCTGCCACAAACCCAACATACTGGTTTGTGTTGCTGGTCACTCCAATTATAGCACTCCTTCCAAGGTACAGGGGTGGGGTGGGAGGAGTGAAGTTCACAGTCCACCCCATTGCAGGTTGGTTGCCAAGGTGATTGAACAGGAATGGTTTCCTTCCTGTGTACTGCAAGCAAGAGCATTGGAAGGAAGCATCGCCAAGCACACAAGAGCTGTTAGCTGAGGACTGTGTGTGCCTGACAGCCACACCCAGCTTAAATTTTGCTACGTATGTTTGTCTATGGAATGTTAATATGATCCAAATGTGCTCACAAAACTTGATGTTAATGTGCACACAAAACTTGATGTTAATGTGCACACAAAACTTGATGTTAATGTGCTCACAAAACTTGATGTTAATGTGCTCACAAAACTTGATGTTAATGTGCACACAAAACTTGATGTTAATGTGCTCGCAAAACTTGATGTTAATGTGCTCACGTCTCTGTTGAGATGTGTGACAATCATGTGCAAAGTCGATTACCCAAACTGAAAATTACTATCACACCACTAGCTCCATATACCTCTTTTTATCCAACAAGCAAATAGTTGATATCCTCAGCAAATACAAAGAACACAACAAAAAAGCAACAAAAAAACAACAACAAAAACAACATGATCTGGAACTGTACTAGCTGTGGACATTAAATGATGATGGGCAAGATGACTACCTCTCCCTCGTCTGATGAACTCCTCCTACGTCTTCTGTTCCCCTCCTCCCCATCTATGGCTTCCTCAGGGACCTCCCCCTGCACGGCAGCTAGACTGTGTTTACACAGCGGGCATGTCATTTTCAGTTTCAGCCACGGATCAACACACTTCTGGTGGAATTCATGACTGACGTATGTGTGGGAGGGAGGCACATGTAATTCAGAACGATGCAGATATCTACTAACAAAGCCAAGTTTACATCATATGGTGCCTCTGCACTGCAAGTAAACATTACATAGGTGATCATTAATTGGATGTGTGAAGGTCATCAACACTTTCAAACTTTGTCCAACTAATTGACGTATCATTGTGGAGTAGTGATGACATCACATGCCCTGCCCCCATCCCTACAGAGGCACACACAGGTTTCTCCCCTAACACATTAGGCACACAGAAATTTGAGTGCACACATGAAGACATACATAAAAGCTGAAGATGTTTGACTGATGGCATTTACATACAAGCTAACTAGGTGAGCACACAGCTGTGTGCACTCACTTGCATTCGAGTACTCTGATCACGTCCGGGTGACGAAATGGTTCCAAACACACAGCACAGATAGGATGCTCCGACTGGTCCTCAGGCTGAGTAAAGCAGGAGATGACAGATACGGCAAAGGAAAGGGGAGGAGAGAGTGCTAGTAAAATGGTACAGTTCCATGCCATGTGTTACAAGGTGTGCCAACATCACACATCTTTTTTTTATTTTTTATTACTTGCCTCTGGGGTTGTGTAGGTCCTGGAAATCAGCCTTTTAATGACATTCTCTCTCTCCCTGCGTGCCTGCTCCTACGGAAGATAGCTTTACATAACAATACCGTCCTCCACATTGCACGCTAATTAAATGCTGCTTATAATGTGACGCGTATGTATGACGTGGATACTTCATACACAAAGAACATCTGAACGGTATTTTTAACACTTCGTAACGCACCCTCAATCTTGACCTGCGTGCACTAATCCACCAACGCCGAACCACGGTCAACACGAACCACGAACCGAAGATAGCGGCGAGTGCGACAATTGAAATAATTATGAAATAAAAATGAGGGGACGCTTGAGTAGACCTTTGCAAAGGCGATATTGTCACCGTAGGCTTAGCGGCGAGAGGAAGGCTGTACAAGTCTGCCAACACACTGTTGTCGATGGCGACCAGGGTCACAGCTATGGAAAGGTCACCCCAGGTGGCTATTGAAGTGAGTTGGCCCGAAGACGAATGGAAGACCACTCCTCTCGCACCAAGGTTCTGTGCTAACAGAGACTGGTCGTAGTCGCTGCATGTGGTAAGACGTATAAGGAGGACGAACGGCTGGCCGGGAAGGGACACTGAAGTGTTTTTGTTAAACGGACAGCCGAAGTCGTCCTGCGCAATCACCAAGACTCCGTTGACTGCTTCGATAGAGTGAATGTAACGTGCGTATTTCCCTTCGTAAAAAGCCTTGTAGCTCTTCCGTTCGACCGGTACAGTGATCTCTACTTCGCTGTATAACCTCGATGTAAATCCAATTGTCAGACATATATTCAAGTATAAGAGAACGACGCTACATTTCGTTGCTGCAGTCATTTCCAGTTGGTGTTGACTGTGACGGTAGGAAAAGGTAATTACTTTATAACATATACCGTTTGTCTCGTGCTCAGGCCGCTCGTTTGCGCGTAACCTTGCGCATGCCCAGTCTTTTCTTTCTTTCTTCCGATCGGCACGTGTGGATAAGGTATGTATAC
>JABACO010000022.1:1319052-1327740 GCA_013339895.1 Ephydatia muelleri
AATATCCAAGTCAATGGCAGCTACATTACTAGCAAAGCCAAACTTTCTGAGCCTTAAGAAATTACAAGTTCTCGTATAGAGTGTACCTTCTCATGGTCCAGGTAGTGCAGCATGTAGACAGCCTGTGTTGTGATCATAAAGTCCTCGTAGGGCAAGTTGATCTTCTTTGCCAGCACGTGGAGCAAGGCTTCTTTGGTGGGGGGCAGACCAATGTACGAGTACCAGCCAGAGGCCTGAATGAACTCTTCACGACCTGCAAGAAGGGGAAGAAGAGGGAGCAATGAGTGAAGGGGAAGGAGAGGGAGTGAGGAGTGAAGGGGAAGGAGAGGGAGTGAGGAGTGAAGGGGAAGGAGAGGGAGTGAGGAGTGAAGGGGAAGGAGAGGGAGTGAGGAGTGAAGGGAAGGAGAGGGAGTGAGGAGTGAAGGGGAAGGAGAGGGAGTGAGGACGTGAAGGGAAGGGAAGGGGAAGGAGAGGGAGTGAGGAGTGAAGGGGAAGGAGAGGGAGTGAGGAGTGAAGGGGAAGGAGAGGGAGTGAGGAGTGAAGGGGAAGGAGAGGGAGCAAGGAGAAGTTATTTGATTGCCGATTATTAATGGCAATATATTGCACATACTTTCATACAAGCGATCCTGAGTGAGGGCCTTTGGTACCCTGTTGGTGAGGGTAGGGTGTATGATTAGGTAGGTGGGTGATGAGGGTAGGTGGGTGGTGAGGGTAGGTGGGTGATGAGGGTAGGTGGGTGATGAGGGTAGGTGGGTGATGAGTGTGAGGGTAGTGGTGAATGAGTGACATGTCGAATTGAAGAGAAGATTAACACATGGTATATGGCTCAACTTGTAGTTTCCATCATCATCTTCTGTGAGGGGAATGGAAAGATTCAGCTCAGTTGAGTGTGGTCCTAACCTGCTTACCATCATCAGACATATACACCAGTTTCACATGAGTGATTGGAATGACTCCCATCTCAGAGGGGGCACTTGATTTCTGTGCATAATACCAACACAGGTCCTGGAGAGGAGGGAATGAGATTGGGGAAGAGGGAATTAGGATGGGGAGGAGGGAATTAGAATGGGGAGGAGGGCATACATATGCAAGAGGTAATAACTCATTCTACTAATATTTGTTTAACCACTCCACATGCTATAACAAATACTATTTGCTCATTCGTTTTACTAGTACTGCCACCCAAGTAGCCCCTCCCCCAGCGGAAGGATGCACGACTAGCCCCTCCCCCAGTGGAAGGATGCACGACTAGCCCCTCCCCCAGTGGAAGGATGCACGACTAGCCCCTCCCCCAGTGGAAGGATGCACGACTAGCCCCTCCCCCAGTGGAAGGATGCACGACTAGCCCCTCCCCCAGTGGAAGGATGCACGACTAGCCCCTCCCCCAGTGGAAGGATGCACGACTAGCCCCTCCCCCAGTGGAAGGATGCACGACTAGCCCCTCCCCCAGTGGAAGGATGCACGACTAGCCCCTCCCCCCAGATAAACACACATGCTTGTACATACCTCCATTGGTTTCAGTAAGGTCATCTCCTCGTAGATATCAAATGACATGTCCTACTTAGATGACACAGATATGGCTATGATTGCACATGTTACCATGGTAACATGCCTCGTTGCTCTGTGCGACAAATTGAGATGTGGCAATGACAAGTGTGCCTGGAGGATGTCTCCTTTCCGCCTCCCTCCTCTGGGCACGTAGCAGGTCCTGCAAGCATGTGACCTATTACCAGGGTCACATGACCTGCTACCCAAAGTCATGTGACCTGCTATCTGGGTCATGTGACCAGCTACCATGGTCATGTGTCTACTACCAGGATATGTCAATTCCTGCACAAAGTAAATGTGTTCTCCTTTGATCTGAACCTCCTCCCCCCACCCCCCATCAACACACATCCCCTTGTTACCTCATCTACGGTTCCCTGTACTTCAAGGAAATCAGTACCACTCCAGGACATGAGGGACAATGGGTCAAAAGGTGGATCCACATTGGGACCAATGTTGTTTGCATGGTTGACTGTCACTATTGGGAGATGAATTGATTAGGGTGTGTGTGTGTGGTGCCTTCGCTACTCTCAGATAGCCACTTATGCACTTTTTTTTTTTTGCTGCCTCAAAGAGAGGCAGCAGATACAATGATGGTATGCCTTTGCCATCCCTTGTGCATACCTTGATGGAGAGGAAGAAGGTATGTCTTTGGTACCAAGCCTGTTACTCCTGCTGCGTTCCTAGCCACATACCAGTAGGCCATCTGCAAATAGTAAGAAAACATATCCACTATGGCTAGTAAGAGAGCAACTACGTCCGATGTACGTGTAGTAGCTAGCTAGCTAAACATTGATTAGTGCGCGCTGCCGGCCCGCGGCAATTGAGCGGGCCGCTATTTAATGTTTTCATAATATCTTACGTAATGCGCAAACTGAAAGTAAGAAGGTCAAAATGCATGACTTGTATATTCTGCTCACTTCCGCTTTTGTGACGCACAGAATACGTCTACTGATGGACTTACCTCGGCCTGACGTACGATAGTCAGTATTTCTCCCTGCACGAACGTCAGGTCCTGCAGTTGGAACAGTTATTCCCTAGCGTTCACACTCCCTAGACATATTCCCTCGCGGAACGTTGAGCCTTACTCCTTTCTCTTGACCATTGAAGTCTTGTTCGGCGACACAAACCAGGTTGGGAAAAAAAGGTTCTTCCTGGAAACATGAACGGCTACATGACACTATAAAGTCCACAAAGATAGGCAATACCTCATCCACCACAACGCTGGTATCTTCAGCCATTCGTCGTCCGGCTAGCGTATGAAAAGTGGTTATATATTTGTGATTTTAAAAATTAATATATGCACCACTAACATTCAGAATGACATAATTAAATTACCGTATACATTTGACCACGCCCTGCCCCCTGCCTCTTTCCCAGAATGGGGAACGGACCAAATTGGTTGTACAACAGGCCTGGGTATGCGTATTAGGGGAGCAATGCTGGAGTGACATACAATAATGACGTAATTATTTCATTCACGCACTCGTCGTAATTCCTTGGCTATATCATCCGGATTCAGCTGTTACATTCGCAATTATTCATGATCGTAAGACCCCATCAGTTGAGTCCCCTCAGGACATGAAGGATTAATCCCACACTAAACATGACAACAATGCTCTGAGGTTGTCTTGAAAGCGGTTGGATTTGTGTCCCTCTTGTAGTAGAGGCATACGGAGGCCGGAGAAACACTGCGAACGAAACATCCTCAGGAATTGCACCCATTCTTCCAATTCTGAAAACCGAAATGAAATGTATTGTCACCTCAGCACGGCTCTGATGCGTCAAAATGCCCGAGCCCTCCTGGCTCGTGATCGTCCTCTTCCCCTTGACTTTGTGTGTGAGAGTGTGTGATTGTGTGTGTGTGTGTGTGTGTGTGTGTGTGTGTGTGTGTGTGTGTTATTATTAACTCTTTGAACGCCAAGTGCGTATATGCATGCATGCACAGACAATCGTTACACTATTCATGCATGATTTTAGATATTGCGTGCAAAAATGTGTTGATCAGTCACAGCTCTATGATGCATGCATATGCTTCCTGCACTTGTAACCTTATAAGTCCATGTACAATGTTTCTTCTCACACTGGCTAAAGAACCCCATTATTCAGATGATTTCACTTCATTTTATTAATGCATCACTTCAATACTGCAAGAACAAGAATGTGTAGCCCAGATCAGTGTAGTATATCATGCCTGTTCACTCCTCCCCCTTTTGCAAGTTAGCATTATGGGTTGTTGCAACAAAAAGCCAGCGGGTTATAATGGACACACAAAATGTGCTTACAAATGGGTCTACATATGTTAAAACATTTGTATGACTATGTGGTTACATGCATGTCAGTATTGCACTTGCATGCATATTCAAAGTGATTTTGATCGACACAATATAACACACAGCACTGCATCAATGGTGAGGCAGAAAATTCTCGTTTTGTGAGCATTTATATGCACTTGGCGTTCAAAGAGTTAAAGAACGTCTTTTTGAAAACTTAAATATAATGCGAAAAAATAATAATATAAATATAAAACAAATTTACCACAAATTAATAGTATATATGCAGCCATAAAAGGGAGTGGTCATCACCATTGTATTGGCAAATGGCAGCCATATAATTAGCCTCGGTCCCAAACCCATTCCAGCCGCGATAATAAAAATATACCCGTCATTCACCGTTATTTTATTTTTATTCGAGCATGGTCTGTATCAATCCCCTGGCTGCAGCGTCGTATGGGGGGGGGGGGGGGGGGGAATCACATTTGAAGAAAACTATCTCAAAGTGGGTACAGGAGGTGAAATCTACTTTTGCAGTCACTCAATCACATACTGCACATACAGCTTATGTCATGGATTTGTTGGCAATTTTACCAGATTTCTTTCTAATACTTTATTCCTCTAGCAATACAGCTCACATTTATTCTCTCTCTTACAGATTGAGATGCTCCTAGTGACACTGTGTGTGGGATATTGGCTCTGCCAGTCCTCCATGGTGGCCTTGGAATATTAAACCTCACCCTCTCTCAACACGGCCTCACTAAATATCTCCTTTCCTCTAACTAACTTGATACTGCATCAAACCCTGCTCTACCTCCTGAATCTGATAAGAAGAAATAAATGTCTATGGCACGTACAGGCTGACACATCAACTGAAATGCTGCACATCTGCTGCTTGTGCTGCCCTCTTTAACCCCTTTGCTTCTTGTTATCATAACCCCTTTGCTTCTTTTTATCATAACTCCTCTTTAACCCCTTTGCTTCTTGTTATCATAAGCCCTATAGCACTAGCTAGGTAAACTATTATCGTGATAATTATTTATGCTTATACGTGCATTCTTTGATTAAAAATAGTGGTTGCCATATAAACGCAAAATGATTATGTAATAATGGAATAGATCACGTGTGCAATGTTGCGGGGGAGGTACCATTGTCTTGACGGGATTTCCCCCAATTCAGCCCCTTACTCTTTTTGCCCTGGATGGATTCGACTGAGTTGCAAGCCCTGTGTCATAGAAATCCACGTGCGAAGGGACTTTGTGTCATTTTCGCGAATAGCCGAGGGAACCTTCCTGACATGCCGTTGCTGAAGGGCGTGAAGACAGATCTCCTTAACATGCAACGAACGTTCGAGACTTTAAAGTTTGCTGTGTTGAGCCACCAAGACTGCAGTGCGACCCAAATGATGTCATTATTTCACGACATCTCCACCTTCTCCGAGTACCCGCCATCCTACAGGAGAATAGCCGTGGTCTTTGCAGGTCACGGTATGGAGGGATCTCTATGTGCTCACGACGGGACCGTCCCCATCGAGGAAATCATAGACCAGTTCCAACCAGCCAACTGTCATCCCAGCATAGGTGGTATTCCAAAGCTCTTCTTCATCGATGCTTGCCGCGGAAAGCGCAAAATGGCCTCGGTGGTGGTGGAGAGAGGTGCCACGGCTGTACCGTCGAAGATCGTGTCGCCGCGCGGCAACATCCTCGTGGCTTACTCCACCTTGGAGGGCTACAAGGCGCACGAGGTGGAGGAGGGAGGTATCTGGGTGACAGAGCTAAGCAAGCAGCTGCTCCAGGACAGAGCCTTACTGACGTCATCATAAATGTGAACAAAACCTTGCAGGAGAAGTACCAGAACGTTCTGAGTCGGTACCTGCAGCAGCCTGAGTGTATCATAACTATTAATGAATGCATCAACTTGCTGAAAGAGAGCACAGGTATGATGTGTAGATGTGTATGTGCATATGTGTGTGTGTGTGTGTGTCACTGTGTGTGTATTTATGTGTGTGCCTGTGTATGTGTGTGTGTGTGTGTGTGTGCAATGTGCTACTTTTGATGTTGCACATATACACCAGCATATTGTCATATTTAAACTGTTGACCTACTCACAATCCCCACACACACATTCACATGTCTACATACATCTTTCTCACGTACATGAAAGAAGAGAGCCCTTCTCTTGGAGAAACTTTTCCCAATTACGGCACATCTTCCTTAGTCCCAAAGTGGACCCCACAGCGAACAACCTCGCGACCCTTAGGGTGTGAAGCAGGTAACTATGGCAACGATGTATATAGTACAAATGTAGCGAGAGGCAGACCATTGGAGCAACCCGATGCATACCAGCAGCTGCTGGATACATTTGTGAAAGAAAAGAAGCTTCAATGCTATAAAGAAAGTGTGGAATCATGTAGGTCTGGGGAAAGAATAGTATATTGCACCAAAATAGAGGGTGCCATTGGTGGAGAGGTGTGTGTGTTTCAAAGTGACTATATGGAAAGTGAAGATGAATCGAGAGAACAAGCAGCTATGAAAGCTGTCAGCTTCATCCAAGGCCAAAGAACTGATCGTGGTGCTATTTGCAGCCCACCTTCCATCACTAATGTACAGAGTTCATCCTCTATCGTTGGGGTACTACACAGTCCATCTTCCATCAGTTCATCCTCTATCGTTGGGGGTACTACAAAGTCATCTTCCATCAGTTCATCCTCTATCGTGGGGTACTACAAAGTTCATCTTCCATCAGTTCATCCTCTATCGTTGGGGGGTACTACAAAGTCCATCTTCCATCAGTTCATCCTCTATCGGGGTACTACAAAGTCCATCTTCCATCACTGGTGACCACAGGATGATAGAAGAGGTACCATGTGAAGAAGCTTCACTGCGTAAGGATGGGTAATTTTAACGGGAAATGATTTAAAATAGTGTAGCACATAAATATAATGATTCTACTGTAGCTACGAAGAGAATGGTACAATGACATAATGTGATGTCATCATCAGCATCAGTAGTGTCAGTGTGGGATAGTTAACTCGCCATTAATATAACTTGGGTCAGTATTATTATAACCTCATTATCTTAACTTGCACTTATAACCAGGTGGCAGTTAACTATAACGTAACTTAACTTGCACTTATAACCAGGTAGCAGTAACTATAACGTAACTTATTCAGTAAGATAAATACTTTAATGTTTTGTACTAGAATTAGATGTTCAATGGCATTCGAACATCTTGCCTCATAGATGTGTTAATTATGATAACAATGCTGCTGGCCTGGCATCGACAGGCCTGGCATCGACAGGCCTGGCATCGACAGGCTCGGCATCGACAGGTCTGGCATTGACAGGTCTGTCATTGACAGGCCTGGCATCGACAGGCCTGGCATCGACAGGTCTGGCATCGACAGGCCTGGCATCGACAGGTCTGGCATCGACAGGCCTGGCATCGACAGGTCTGGCATGAGCTATGTTTTTAACACCAGCGGTCTGTAGCACTTTTTGGTCTGTAGCACTTTTCGCAATAGAAATCTTGTTGATCCACCATACATGATGGAAATCTTGTTGATCCACCATACTGATGGAAATCTTGTTGATCCACCATACATGATGGAAATCTTGTTGATCCACCATACATGATGGAAATCTTGTTGATCCACCATACATGATACGTAATGGCAATACACTGTGTGTGATTTTTGAGAGTGAACTGACTTTCTGCTTGTCTCTTGTGGCCTGTGCATTGTTCAACATACTTTCAGTTCAATGTATGGGATCGTTTCCACGAAAAGGGGCTTAACGCATACATTATAAAATTTCCAGTACACACAATAGAAGAGTAACGCTTGTGTTGAAATGCATGGCTAGTTAAAAATTCAGAGCCTTACAACTCCATGACAGATACTCCGATTCTCAGTGCATAAGAAGCAATGTGTTAAGACTTCTAAGAATTTGAAATCTTGAAAAACATTTGTTAGGTCCCTTTTCGTGGAAACAATTCCATACACCCTCTTATTATGGTCGCCAAACAAGATTCCTTGTGCAAACACTAATGGTATCTTAAATCAATCTTGCTTTCCTTTGCAACCTTTGCGGCTGTACTATAACTATACCTTAACTTCTGATAACTGGTGATAATGAATGTGATTCATTTTGGAGTCATATCACGCAACACCAAAATTGATGAGTGTGATTCCGCTTGATTTTAGGATCAAAAGAAAAGAGAAGTTCCCTCTTTTTTATTGCAGCTATACTTCTGATCCAAACAAGCGTGTGTATTCCAGATCAGGCTATGCAAGCACCAGCTTGAGTGTGAAGTGATGTTAAAATATAATACTGAACAATAAAGACAAACTATCTTTTCACATGACCATTTAACTAAATTGTCAACTGAAGCAATATGAATGAGGTAATGAACTTAAACTGCACAAACAACAGAGCATCTTTAGTTAACTGGAACTTAACTACCTTAATAACATCACTAAGCATGCTATCTCTCATTGCTTCATGCAGAGCTAGCTGAGTGTGTTGGCAGGATTGCAACATTTTCCCTGCGTAGTGCTTTGACGCTCTCTTCTCATCTTAGGTTCTTCGAGAAAACTTCAAACAAGAGCTGAATGAATGGTGCCAGCGTAATAAAGTTCAAGCCCTAGAGATTACAAGCCAACTGGCCAGAGTTACGTGTGTACCATTACAATCGAAGGCAGAGAGTTGCTGGCAAGTTGTGCAGCAGGAAGAAGGATGCAGAGGAGGACGCGGCCATGAAGGCTGTGCAGTGGCTGCAAAGACTACAACCGACCACACCTCCTAGCGCCGGCCAACCAGGATCGATGCGACTCAAGGAGTACTGTGAACACCACCCTGAGAAAAACTAA